>JAASGW010000064.1:0-73828 GCA_023334395.1 Phytopythium sindhum
TACACTCTGTCTCGACCACTTGCTCAAATCGAACGCGGAAAAAAATGGCACCACTGTGTTTGTCGCGTTTAGAATAGCTATTTGACGAAGTTTCAGCTTTCCAGACCTCCTGTTGGCTAAGCAATCAATCAAAACACCATTGTCTTATAATTTTGGCCAGCACTGTAACAGTGTAGTCCCTGTTTGTAACAGTTAGTGCTGGAAACCTGACAACGGGTTAACTGTATCATCGTTCTGCAACGTTTTGCACTGGATATCTACCCCTGAATTCGATCCAAGCAGAGACCCAAGCAACCATCACGTGCAGCTCATCATGAGTCATGACCACCAAACGAAGACCCTCACGCGCGCAATATTCAGTCACAGGTGCAAACCAAAGAGCGACACTAAAGTTTTCTTTTCTCAACAGTAGCCAGCGGACTGACTCACGAGAGGGCATTGGAGCGAATCCATCAGGGCGCGGGTGAGGAGGCACTGAGCAGGATACACAGAGCGAGAGCGTGCTCAATCGATCTCTCGGAGCACCTGGTTGATCACATGGACCCACTGCTGCGTTGAGTTGTTGGCGTCGGTGATTCGGAACGTCCCCGAGGGCTGGTATAATACACAACGCACCCACGACATGAGTGATGACAGCCGGACCCAAACAAGCAGCACCACTGAGGCGCACGTACCGCGATCACATCGAACGTGTTGGAGTCGATTGGGTTCACCTTGGTGCTTGGTGTGAGCAAGATCTCGTTCTTGAACTTGCCCGACCATGTGCTCACTGCGACGAGACGCGGTGCGTCCGTCAGGTAAAGCTGCGCACATCACAAACCACATCGTGTCAATCGGAAGGTGCCTACAGCAGCAGCAGTTGCCATCTGCATACAAGACGAGTCGCTACCTCGCGGCTTCGGTTGAACAGCTTGGAGTGGATCTTCACCGTCGACTCGAAGCGGATCTGCTCGTCGTACGCCATGCACGATGGGCGGTTGCTCCGCATCGAGCTGCCGCTACGAGACCGCTTGCTGAAGTAATGGGCACAACAAAAGCGCATAGGACTGTTAGGCCACATCGTTCATCATGCGAATCAATACGCACAACGTACCTAAACTCGTCGGTCGTACTCTCCGAGAAATCGTCTGTGAAGAACTCGGCGACGCTCCAGTTTTCCGTCGCGCCATCCTGATGGCGATGGCCGTACAAGTTAGTGACGCATGTATAGATAACAGTGTTTGATCGCATAAATTACCAGCTTCGGTTCGGGCAGATCAAGCGTCGGAGGGGTGTAAGGAGACTCCTCTCCAGTCAAGTTGTCCCAGTCAATGCCTTCAAAGAAGGGATGGCCCTGCGAACGCACCGCACAATGACAAGGATACACAGCGTATCAGTCAGACCACAACAACGCTTACAGGTAATACAGACAAGGTTGCAAAATCGTACTCGCAGCTCTGTGTAGCCCGTTTCGTCCTGCTGAGCGCCGATACGGTCTTCGGGTTCCTGTGTGTCAACCACAATGGTTCACACGGCTCCGTCAAGAATCTCACACATTCCAGACCAAGTGTGAGGCGAGGCGAACCTGCACGAGCAACTTGCGGATGAGGTCTTGAGCAACTTCGGGCATGCTCTCCGGGAACTCGAAGTCGTCGTTGGAGTGGTTAATGATCTGCATTCGACGCATGAACAACAGCCACGAGATCACAAATGGTGAGCTACTGCTTCTGCTTCGTGTAAAGCAAGTCATTTCTTGCTGCGCTCGCACCACTTGGAAAGTCAAGTAATCGTTCTCCGCAATGAACGGCGTCCGCCCAGTCAGCATCTGTGTACATGGATGGAGTCAGGATTAGCTCGTAAACCCTTGTTCTTTTGTTGAGCGCTGGTACGAAGAAGCTCACCTGGAAGATGACGCAGCCGAGCGCCCAGAGGTCGGCAGGTCGTCCTGCCGTCTTGTCATGGAGGACTTCGGGCGATACATAGGACGCCGTACCGCAGAACTGGTTCATATCGCTGCCCTTGTCGTCTTGGTCCTATCGCACACACGCGATGAGATCCAGAAGTGGCCCATGATGGTACACTGTTGTTAATCGACCTAATACCTTAGCAGTTCCGAAATCCGTGACCTTCAAGTGACCATCCTCACTGACAACGCAGCGCACAAGAGACGTCGTGAGCGTGGCATCACACGTGAGCAACTTATTGCTGCAAACTCACCTCAGGAGTAAGTTGTCGGGTTTGATGTCGCGATGGATGACGTGCTGCTCTAGCCGAATGCGAGGTGAGAATCACGCTGCATATGGTCTGTCTGGAGATAAAGTTGATAGCCTTGCAGCGCCAACGCGACCGTACCTGCGAGTGCATGTACTCGAGCGCCTTGACCAGCTCCGCGGCGTAGAACCGCGTCATATGCAGGTCGCACGCCGCATCGGCCACCTGGTTCTCCTGCTGCTTCTTGTGCTCATTGCTGCCGACCCCAGTATCGTCCAGGGTTAGCTTCTCCTCTCTTCTCTCGCTGTCCTTGGAGAGACTTTTCGCACTCACCTGATGACGCCGAACAAGTCGCCACCGCGGCACAGCTCCATCACCAGGTACAGACTCTGGGTGTCCTGTTGCACGGCACCACGAAAGCTCGCCATCAATGCGCTTGGTGGCCTCGAGTATCACTTTCCCGCCCAGCAGAGACGCACCCGGAAGCTGCAGTAGAAGCGCACGATGTTAGGGTGCAGCAGCCGCGACATGACCTTGCGCTCCGTCAGCACGAAGGCCGTCTTGTTCTCCTTGCGGATGAAGCTCTGGTCCATAACTTTGACCGCCAGGTCCACCTGGTTCCGCTTCATGCGCGCGTGGAAGACCTGCGCCGCACATTTCCGCGATGTCAGCGCGATGACACGCAACGCCACACACACAAACACTTTGATCACCGACCGACGCACCTTGGCGTACGAGCCCTGGCCCAGGACGCTACCGAACATGAAGTCGCTCGCCTCGGGCGGCCCATCGAAGTGGATGGCGGGCGTCGCCGGCATCACTCTCCTCTGCTCTCCTCCCCTCGCTCGCGCCTCAAGTCCGCGCTGCTGCTGCTTTGCTGCTTCGCTTGGTGGACCTGTACTTCTCGCGTCGACGGTACTGTACCAGAGTGGAGAATTGTGTGGTACACATGCATTCGTGTGGTGAATCAGGGGGAGGGGGGAGCGGATCTGCTCATCGGTGCTGATTGGCCCAAAGCCGCCAGCAGTGGATCCGCTCCTCTTCCGTGATTGGTTTAAATAGTCTCAATACCGCCTCGGATTGGCCCAAGAGTGAACAGCGGATCCGCTCCGTTCGCCCATGCCAGGTTGTAGTGTGTAGCTGACGCCCCCTCCAGTTCTCGCCCCCCGTCCTCCGTCCCCTCCGTCCCTTTCCTCAGGTTTCCCCCTTCACCGATTTAGATCCCAACGCTCGAGCCAACGGGAGAACCGGACGCGTTTCCCCCCTCGGAGAAAGTGCAGCGCGCGTCCCCCGACACGCGCCCCCGGCACCAGCAGCAACAGCAAACGAAGAAGAAGACGATCAAGACGACAAGGACCCAGCGACCGAGCGGCAGACTACGATGGTGTCGTTCGCGTCACCGCTGTTCTGGCAGATCAGCTACCTGGTGACCAACTTGAGCAAGAAGAATTTCAAGACGAACGTGGCCGAGCTCAACCAGGTACGTGCACCTCTTATCCGGCGACTGCTGGAAGGGAGAATAAGAGCTCCGTTACTCACTGGCCGTCTTGTTTGAATCGGAACGGCAGCTGGTCGGGTTGTACGGTGAAGATGCGCGCATCTTTTTGCTGAGCTGCCTCGTGAAGGAGATCGACTTCCGCGACGCGCGCAGCCAGCAGAAGGACGCGCTCAAGATCCAGCTGCTCGCGCACGAGGTCGCGCAGGCCTCCTCGCGCCCCAATTTCACCACGTTCCTGTGCGAGGTGCGTCCCTCGCTCGGTCTCATGACAAGATAATGCGATCCTTAGTGTAGTTACTTACCAAACCGACAAACAAACCGACCGACCGGGCAGGCCATCCAGGGCAGCATGCAGGACGCGGCGCGGGCGAACGAGCGCGCGGTGACGGAGGAGTTCCTGGCCAACTTTTCGCGAATACTCAAGCTGAGCGTGCCGCAGCAGGTGACGGTGGGGCTGGCGTTCGCACAGGGAGAGGACCGGACGAGCGCGCTCCAGGCGGTCCAGTTCCTGCGCTCCAAGATCCCGGAACTGTCGACCTGCGGCGCCAAGCTCCCGCCCGACGTGCTCCACGCGCTCGTGTACACGCTGCGCATGAACAAGGCGTTTGGCCACGACATGGCGGAGACGGACTCGTTCTTGGCGAGCATCTCGGCGGCGCACCCGACTGACATGGGCTCCATGGAGATTTCGCCGCTGATTATGGGCGACCCGAGCCACGTCGACTGCGAGCAGGTGGCGGACCCGGACTTTGTCGGCAAACTCATTGCCGACGTGTCGTCGAGCTGTCTGTTTTACGAGCTCATGGAGGACGTTGGCTACTCGTGCACGGCGACGCCGCAGGCGTTCCGAACGCTGCTTGCTGAGGCCGGCCTCAAGAACGCTCCTACGATTCCTCCCACCCAAGTGGCTGGCATGTTGGTGATGCTGTCGCGTACGTTTACGGGTCTGGATGCGGAGAATGGCGCGACCTTGATGTCGAACCTGTCGATCGATTTCGACGCGACGGGCTCGGCGTCGGGCGAGTCAACTGCCCGCTACGAGTCGTGGAACCTGGATGTGATTGCGGAGGTGCTGCAGAAGGACTACAGTTCCATCAAGTGGACCAAGGTGGTCGAGAAGCTCGACCGAGAAGAACTGTTTATGCAGAGTACCGCGCAGTTCCGGATCTTGGTTACCGCGTACCAGCTCTTTTCGCAGACCAAGTTCCGCCTCGCGACGCTGCTGCGCCCCTGGAAGCAAAGCCGCGCCCATATTAGTATCCTGAAGGCTGCGATCGAATCGCCGCCTGATGTCATTTCGTTTACGGACTCGCCGCACAAGCTGGCGCCGTTTGAAGGCGCCGACGCGTCGGGAGTCCCGCCCAACGGTGTTTGGTTTTCGCTGGATGTGGTGGAAACGCTTCTGAATGTCTCGGAGAAGGACTGCTACGGTGACGTGCGGAAGCTGCTGGAGACGGGAATGAAGACGTGCCCAGACGTTCTCATTGCCAACCTCGCTCAGGCGAACCCGCGGTGGAACGGGCTGCGTGACGACGTGTTCTCGGATTTATTTGGCCAGTACATCATGGGTCGACCGAACGCGCCGCTAATTATGCGCCACCTGTGGTCGGTCGCCCCGAAGCTGGTGCTGTACGCGAGTGTCAAGTGCTTTTACGCGGCGACGAACCCGCAGATCATCTCGCGGCTGTTCGCGCTGTTCCGGAACACTGGCGACGCATACTCGTCGGCGATCCACTCGAACTACTTTTCGTTCGCGCTCGCGCTGGCAGTCATGGGCACGAATCACGAGGTGCTGAACATTGAGACATGGCTCATGGAGCGGCTGGCATCGCAGCGCACGGCGTTCGCGACCTCGTGTCTTGCGTTTGTGCACCGCAACTATGCGCGCGCGATCCCGAAGGCTAGTATCACTCCACAGACCAGCCACGTGCTGTCGATCGAGTCGCTTGCCATCATGCTGAAGTGCATCCTGGCGGGCCAATCGGCGCTCCCACCAGCAATTTCGCAGGAACTCAAGCGCCTGATTGCGCTGTGCATGGAGGCGCACCCGGTAATCGCCTCGGCCACTCGACCTCCGCCGGATGCGGCCGCCCCAACCGCAGCGACCAGTGTGCCCATCGCTCCCGCGGAGAAAACTTTGGCAACTGGTGTTGCTAGTGGATCTGGTACTGTTCCCGTTGCCGGCGCGTCTGCCGGTAGCGCAGCCACCGGGGGCAGTGGGAACGGAGAGACTCCGGCGTTCACTGCCGAGATGATCGAAGAGCAGGCGAACGCGTACTTCCAGCAGATCTACACGTCGGAGCAGAACATCAACGACGTGGTGGCGATGCTGAAGCGGTTCCAAGCGTCGCGGGACGAGCGCGAGCGGCAGATCTTCTACTGCATGATCCATAACCTGTTTGACGAGTACCGCTTCTTCCCGCGCTACCCGGAGATGGAGCTGCGCATCACGGGCGTTCTGTTTGGCAAGCTGATCGAGCATCAAGTGCTGCCGCCGAACTTCTTGCAGACTGCGCTGCGCTCGGTGTTGGAGAGCTTGCGTGAGCCGGTCAACTCGAAGTTTTTCTTCTTCGGTGCGTGCGCGCTGCAGCAGTTTGTCCCGCGGTTACGGGAACTGCCGGCCTATTGCACGAACCTGTCGCAGATCCCGCACTTACAGCACGCGCTACCTGAGATCATGCGGCAGGTGAACCAAGTGACGCGATCGGTGCAGTTGTCCGGTAATGCGCAGGACACGCCGTCGCTGCTGAACACGGACACGTCAAGCAGCGCTCGTCTGTCCGCGAGTGCTGGCCCACTCGGCGCTTCCGCCAACCGATCTCCCCTTGCAGGATCTGGGAACGGATTCGGCATGTCGTCTCCGCCGGCTGCTGCTGCCCCGCCACGGCACGCGCAAACGACGGATGACCTACCGTCAGCGGGCTCGTCTTCGTTTGGGTTGCAGATCCCGCAGTCAATTCTGAATCGCCCACCGGTCTCGCCGAAGGTGGCGGCGCCAGCCCAGCCGCAAGCGCCGACGGTGATGAGCGTGGATACCATTTTCAACGACTCGACCAAGATCGACGAGGATGAGGAGATCCCGCAGCCTGAGGAAAGTGTGAAGGACCGGATCCACTTCATCGTGAACAACATGTCGATCTCGAACCTGGAGGCCAAGATCCCCGAAGTGCGCAAGATGCTGGCGGAGAACTTCCACGCGTGGATGGCCAACTACTTGGTGGTAAAACGGATTGCGACGCAGCCCAACTACCACACGGTGTATCTCATTTTCATCGAGAAACTGATGCGGCCGGACCTCGAGAAGGAGATTCTCAAGCGCACGCTGCAGAACGCGCGCAAGCTGCTGACATCGGGCACGATCACGACGAACTCGCAGCAGCGCTCGCTGCTCAAGAACCTCGGCTCGTGGCTCGGTGTGTTCACGCTGTCGCGCAACAAGCCGCTGCTGCAGCGCGACCTCGACATCAAGGAGCTGCTATACATCGGATACGAGACTGGTCACTTAATCGCTGTCACTCCGTTCGTCGCGAAGATCCTGGAGGGCTGCAAGAAATCGAAGATCTTCCGCCCGCCGAACCCGTGGATCATGGGTATGATCCACGCGATGCGCGAGATTTACGACGTGCCGGACTTGAAGCTTAACCTCAAGTTCGAGATTGAGGTGCTGTTCAAGTCGTTCAAGCTGAACGTCGAGGACCAGCGGAAGGCCAACCTACTGCACACTCGGCTGAGCCCGCCTCGCGCTGGAAACCCCGACTTCAACGTGAAGGTGCCGAAGACGGCGGTGGCGACGCGTTCGGCGACACCTCCACCCGGCGGTCCGAAGCTCCAGAAGTCGATGTCCGGCCCGGTGACGCCCTCGAAGGGTCTCAAACCCGGCGCTGGAGTGTTTGCGCCGGCTGGTAGTCCGCCGGCGGCTGGGCGTGGAGAGTACGGCACGTCAGTGCACGCCGCGTCTGCCTCGGAGTCGACGGTGATCCCTAACCTGGCCTCGTATGTGGCGGTGAACCCGGACCTGCCGCTGCGCAACGTCAACCTGCGTCGGCTCGTGCCTCTTGCTGTTGATCGCGCGATCCGTGAAGTGATCTCGCCGGTGGTGGAGCGCAGCGTGACCATCGCGTGCATCACGACGCGTGAGATCATTCTCAAGGACTTCGCGGCCGAGGTAGACGACGTGAAGATGCGCAAGGCCGCGCACCTCATGGTCGCGAGCATGTCTGGCTCGCTCGCACTCATCACTGCGAAGGAGCCGCTGCGGAACGCGATCGGCACGCACTTGCGCTCGCTCATCCCTAGCTCGGCGGGCGACCCGCAGCAGATTGAGCACGTCATCCAGGTCTGCTCAAACGAGAACACGGACTTGGGCTGCATGCTCATTGAGAAGGCGTCCTCGGAGAAGGCCATGCGCGACATTGACGAGGCACTGGGTGCTGCGTACGCGTCGCGTCGTCGCTACCAGCAGCAGCTGCAGCAGCAGGGCAAGACGCTGGCGGATGTGCCCGTGCACTACTTCGAAGGCTCGCAGGCGTCTTCTACCGTGGCGGCAGGTGCTGCGAACCAGTATCCTGCCAACCTCCCGGAGGTGTTCAAGCCGAAGCAGGCGGGCGTGCCACACATGCAGTTGGTTGTGTACGAGGCCTTCCAGCGCATCCCTCGCCAGACGTCGATGCCGATGTCGCGCGCGGGTGCTGGGTACCCTCCTGGTGCCGCGGGTGTTGTTGGTGGCGACAAGGATGTCGGTGTGGGCCTGGCGGACGGTGGAGCTGGCGTGAGCGTGGCTGCCGGACTCGACCGCTTCGCCGGACTCCTCGAGCGCTTCGACTTGTTCGTGCAGAAGGTGGTGCGCCAGGCGGCGGCGGCTCAGCGTGAGATCCCGTCGCTGCTCGCGATCCCTGCGGAGAGCGAGGTGTTCGCCGTGCTTCGCGAAGTGCGCGCGATCGGGTTGAGCGTCAAGCCTGCTCTTCGCGACGAGGCGTGCCTGAAGATCGGCAACCGCATCGTGAAGTTCATGTACGAGCTTGGCGGCGGGCGCGGCGATGAGCTATTCTTGGAGATCCTCGTGAGCTCGCTGGAGGCGCTGGCGCAGAGCTGTGAAAAGTTGCGGAAGGAAGTGGCGCAGTGGGTCCTGCACGCGGCGGTGGACGACAAGCTGAAGCTGCACTGCGAGATCATCATCGCGCTCGTGCGCTTCAAAGTCGTGGACGTCTCCGAGTTTGACGTGTACCTGACGCGCAACATGGAGCGCAACAGCGTCGCGATTGAGTTTGCTGTGCACATTGTGCGTCAATGCCTCCCGATGGAACATGTGAACCTCGGGTCGCAGCTGCCCAACACTCTGGACGCCCTCGCTCGGATTGTGGAGCGTCATGGTGCGACTGGCAACAAGAACGTGCAGATCTTGGCGGCGCTGGTCGACCAGGCGCGTGCGAAGAAGGCGGTGGCGCCGACGCCGCTGCTGAACCGCACGAAGAGCATGGGCGCGATCGGCAGTGGCAAAATCGGAAGCGCCCCCGCTGCTCCTGGCGCACCCGCTGGTGAGCGGAATCTGGTGCAGGAGCACGCGGCGTTCCGTCACACGGTCAGCAACGCGCTGGAGCACTGGATTGCGATCTACAAGGAGCCCACGAGCAACTCGAAGATCCATGCACAGTACATCCAGATGCTCAAGCAGTATGGCCTCCTTGCTGACGACGAGAGCATCTCACTGTTCTTCCGTTTCGGCACGGAGCTGTGCGTCGACGCATGCCTGAAGAACACGTTCTCGACGAGTGACCCCACGGCGCTGAAGTCTGGCGTGAAGGTGCCACTGAACTACAGCGTGATTGACGCACTGACGTTCTTGATGGCGCTGCTCGTCAAGTACCTGGACCAGAACGCCAACACGAAGCTGCAGGTGCTGAATCACGCCGTCGGCGCCATCGCGAACGTGTTGGTGGCTGCCCACGACCTGTCGCGCAAGAAGAAGGCGCCGTTCGACCAGCGCGTCTTCTTCCGCATGTTCGTGAACCTCATGACGGAACTGACGGTGCAGGAGCCGGTGCTGGACGCAATCCATCTGCAGGTGCTCAACACGTTCGCAAGCGCGTACAACTCGCTGCAGCCATTGGCGCTGCCCGGGTTCGTGTTTGCCTGGACAGAGCTCATCTCGCACCGCTGTTTCATGCCGCTGCTGCTGCGCGCCAAGGCGCAGCGCGGCTGGCAGATTCTCCATCGCCTGTTGATGAACCTGCTGGTCTTCCTCGAGCCGTTCGTGCGCCACTCGAACGTGTACCCAATGAGCGCGTCGATCGCTGCGCTGTACAAGGGCACGGTGCGCATCATCTTGGTACTGCTGCACGACTACCCTGAGTTCCTGAGCGACTTCTACACGAGTTTTTGCGACGTGCTGCCAGCGTCGTGCGTCCAGCTGCGCAACGTGATTCTGTCGGCGTTTTCGCGGTCGATGCGGCTGCCGGACCCTCTCACGCTTGGTCTCCAGGTCGCGCAGCTGCCAGAAGTGAGCGTGTCGCCACGACTCATGCAGGCGTGGGGTGCTGCGCTCACGCACAATGGCATCAAGGAGTACGTGGACGAGTTCCTGCGCGCGACGTCGAACCGCGCCGCGGTGTTCCCCGCCGACTTGATCGCGAAGCTCCTGCGTCCTCAGAGCCAGCTCGAGCGCGACCCCGACCTGTGCAAGTACTCGATCCCGGCGCTGAATGCGCTTGTGCTGTATCTGGGTAAGGAGGCGATCGCCGACATGGCGAACAACGCGCCGCCGGCCGTGTCCCCCGCTGGCGCCGCCGGTGTCGGCCGTGGCGCGGACGACAAGCACAGTGGTGGCGCGACGGCCAAATTCGAGCAGAGCGCGTCGATGGATGTGTTCCGGTTCCTGGCGGACGAGCTGGACGCCGAGGGCCGCTACTGGTACTTCAGCGCGCTCGCGAACCACCTGCGCTACCCGAACGCGCACACGCACTACTTTAGTTGCGTGATCCTGTACCTGTTCTCGTACTCGAGCAACAAGCTGGTGAAGGAGCAGATCACGCGCGTGCTGATCGAGCGCCTGATCGCGAACCGCCCGCACCCGTGGGGCCTTCTGGTGACGTTCATCGAGCTCATCCGCAACAAGAGCTACAAGTTCTGGGAGCAGGACTACCTCGAGTGCTCGAGTGAGATCAAGGAGGTCTTCGACGACGTGGCGCGCACGTGTCTGGGCACGAGCGGCAGCCCGCTGACGCCCCGCGCCGCCGCCACCCCTACGGCATGAGCAGCTCTCACCATGGTGAAAGGGACCTACGAGCGTGACGCGTCGGTCGCTTTGTGTTTTACCTGCATGTTTTCCTTGATTAGCGTCCAACATGTCTGAGCAAATAGACGAAGAGATCTCCAGTGACGTTACCGTGAAGACCTCGCTTCAACACGTTGTTGCCACCGTCGTCACACGTCACAGATCGTACTTACAACGGCAATCGCTGTAACATTTACAGCACCGTCACATATCGTACTTACCATGTTCACCACTGTAAACATGTCCTTTCTTCTTGTTCGCGCAGCAACTTGTGGACAACCCTGAGATTATTACACTGCTTCACAGTCTTGGAGGGAGGAGTCGATGGATCGCGGGGCGGTGGCGACGCCCGGCCGACGATCCACCGACGTGGAGCATGACGACATGCTGACGCTGCTCCGGAGGTTGCGTGTGCGCGTCGGCGGGGGCGATGCGGGCGCTCGCGGGGGCCACGTCCGCTCCGTCGCGCGCGCCTACGAACGGCTTCTCAAGCACGTGCGTCCAGCGATTACATGTCTGGTGCGCCGGGGCCTGGCACGCGTGGACAGAGTAACCTGACGCGATGGTCGTATGTGTTTGTGTCTCTTTGTGGTGCTAGCGCGACTGCATTGAGGACGAGGACGCGCACCTGCACCACGAGCTGGCGCGGATCCGGCAGATGGTGACAGAGAACGCGTCGGACGTGTATGTACGCCAGGCATCGCACTGTGCCCTGGGTGGGCGCATAAATGCTAAGCGAACTGAACGATGTATTGCTTCGTGTTGCAGGTTTCACGTCGTGGACGCGATGGACCGGCTCATAGAGCGGTGCACCGGCATTATGGACGCCGAGCGGCGAGCGACTCAAGCGCAGTCGACTCGTGCGTTAGCTTCAGTTCTTCCCGCCAGATCGCGCTCAATTGACATGCCTAACACGGTTGTTTCTGCCATATTATTGACCGTAGCCGTCTCGATGTGCGCAGCGCTGCGACTACTAGTGGCGCTGGCTGGCGGCGATGATGGCTGCTCCTTTGTTCTCGAAGATCCGACTCGAGTTCCGCTAGAAGTGAGCGCGCACATCGCTCAACGTGGATTATCACTCTACTAAACATCGTCTGCGCGCAGGCAGGGGTGGCTCTCGGTCAGAAGCGCATTGGCGATCGCATCCGGATGGACAACGCCGATCTCGTCGGTCACTGGGCCGCGCTATTCGAGAGGCAGTGCGTACCCCTGCAGCAAGACAAGTGCGATTGCGTGTTACTACTCTTGGTCGCGCTTTGATGCTGGATGGTTATGACTAACACTGTGGTCAGAGTGCTGCCAACGAGCGTTGTCAGCATGATGGGCGCCGGCATCTCAGATCAGCGAAAGGAGTTGTGGAACGTCGTCGAAGATGCGCCGAGCGGAGGACTTTTCAACGCTACTCCAGGGAATCTATTCGTGAGTTACGAGGCTAATTTGACAACGACAAGCACTTCTGCTAGTGGAACATGCCGTGTACTAACAATGTGTGCTCGTCTTGCACCATAGGACAATCGATTCGTGACGATGTCTATGGGAGAGAATCCTCCGTCCACATCAACGCTATTCAGTGATTTCGAACGGTGCGTTTTGGTTATGCTGCTCTGACAGCTAGAACGATGACTGCATATCTGCCCGTTGACTTACTCAATGTTGGGTGATTATCACTGCAGAAAGCTGGCGGCACATCATGGGAGTGATCGCCTTGGTGTCAGCCAGCGACTCGGCCCAGGCGACCCGGATTGGCAATCAGAATTGATCGAGCAAGAGTCATCAAGGTCTAGTGACGTCTTCTTCTGGGACGGCACACAGCACGTTGCGTCGCTACCCTGGAAAAGGCAGTCGGGCTGGGACGACGACGTGACGTCGTTGACGGAGAACTCGTCCACCGACGACTCCGATATATTTGGTGATTCCAGCGACGTGTGGTCGTTGCCGCATTCGAGCGGCTGGGAGAGTGTTGGCGACCGTCAAACACTACCGCACATCCGGCTACCGATCGAGCATGGGACTCATCAATCACTGGAAAGCCTGAAGATTCCGGCCGAGTTTGCATGCAGGACGGCACGAGGCAGACCAACCGTTCAAGTGCACGCAGACGACATCATCGAGGTTTGAGTTTTGTTTCTTTGCAGCGACATCACTTCGACAAGAACATCACACTGTATGCGTTTTTGACAATGGTGGTCGTAGGATGCTCTCCATGCGTTATGCGGCGTCGACTCGGTGCTTCTTCGGCGCGACGGCCATGCGGTTGAGTTTGTGTTGCCGCGTCGACACCTCGTCTTGCTGCATAACGCCACGCTATCGTCCACCGAGGCAGTCTTGCAGGTACTGCTGCTGCTTTGAGTTCCCAGCTCTGAACACTTTCTTACCGAGCTTATCATTTCCTCAGACGTTCCGGGAAGCAGGAACACACTTTATCCGCCTGGAGTTTCTGGCGACCTTCTACGCACAGGATCCGCGACGAGGTGGAAAAAGTCTTCAGGCGTTTGGTAGCGCGATATTGTCTTACCTTTCCGCGCATCAGGTAATGAGAGCAAGCAGACGTCTATCCTATCTGGTGCGCGCGGATGCACGGTTTCCGCTAACTGTTTGGATTTGGCCAACGTTTGGATGATTCATGCTTGTAGGCAGCAGTAACGAGGTTATCGCAGAGCACGGACCGCATACGCACCGTTACAAGCCTCGTTGTGCGAACGCGGAGGATGCGGCGTGTATTGGAAGCATTGGCGTCTACATTGGGATGCGATCGCCAGGACTTTTGGGCTTTGATCGTCAATCGTGAGTTCCACCAAGTCATGCTGCTTCAAACAGCGGTAGCTGACGATGCTTATGCTCATGCTTGGGTTGCTTGGATGGACAACGATACAGGAGAGTTCCCACGCGGCATTGCATTGCTGAACTTTCTTCGTGAGCGCTTGGCCTCAATGGAGACGTGGGATACCAGTAGCAATTCCTCCGATCTGATGCGGTGGCTTCTTGAAAAGGCGAGCGTGCCGTTCCTGGACGCCCTGTCCGACGTCATGGCTGAAGGCGTCGTGAGCGAGTCCACTGATCCACATGTGCGTTTCATACGCTTTTTACTGCAGCCATGCTCACTTAAGAAGGTAGTCTAACGGTTCTCGTTGTGCTTGATGCGAAAATTCAGGACGAGTTCGAGCTCACACGGTGGACGAGAGAGCTGTCCGCCTCAGCCGAGTTTGCAGGCGGCGATAAATTGCTTGCGACCGAGATCGATGCCTGCGGTGGCGAGACGGACCGACTCCTACGGATGTTTCCGAGTTTTCTGCATATTGTTGCCGCGCGGATTATGCACCTCAGCCGTCTGCAAAGAGTGCTGCACAGCGTGACAGGCAATGGTCATGACGCGGTGAGTACTTCTGCCTGCCTAAGTCCTATGTTCGACGCAAGACGGGGTTTGTTTTTCTGACAGTATGCGCTTCATCTCTGTCTAGACTCGAAAGCGTGACACCCTTGGCTTTCATTTTGGACTCGCCCGATCCGGCATCAGCGAAGGCGACCCACAAGCCCCCGTAAGCAATTCGGTGGTCCCAACGGTTGCAGAAACGGACACGTGCAACGACAATGAGAATGAGGGCGATGGTTCACAGCGTTGGTCATCGTTGGTGGAGGTCGTGAGCGAAGAAGACACCGTCCATCAAGCTGATGAGACTATGGTGAGAGTTTTTGTATGGCATGTGACGAGTTTTATGACCACCATGATGCTGATTTACCACTTGTAACCGTGATCAACAGGACAAACAGCCCGAAGCAGTCGAGTTGGACGCTTGCCAAGATGCAGAACGTGATTCGGGCCACAATCAGAGCATCGAGGCAGACGAAAAGATGGAAGACGTCGACGAAGATCAGCCCTCAGCCGCATCGGTCGCCCCCGAAGCTGGTCAACGTGCAGACATCACGGATGAGCGTGACTTGCTCCCGTCTATCGCCGAAACCAATAAGGGTGTTGATCCAAATAAAGTTCCAGGTGATCAACGGGCAGCCGCGGGCGTTCCAGTGAACGCGGATGGAGGTTCCGAGTGGCGGTTCAGCGTTCGCGTTAACGCAGCAGCAGGGCATCGCAGCGCCGGCATTTTTGGTACCGACGCCGAAACTGATGGCAGCACGACGGCGGATTCAGAGCAAGGAAAGGGATCCGTCCGTGTCCTCCGCGAGCCTGGAGGCGGTGGTGATGCAGCCTACGATTGCCTGTACAACAGCAGGGGGAACGACAGCGCAGGTGTAATCAAAACGAGCGAGGCTGAAGAAATCGACGACGATGGCGGCGAAGGCACTGATCTGGAGGCGACAAACAAATCGGCGGTTCCAGACTGGAGTCATTCCGAGCGTCATGGCGAGATGGACATGGAAGTTGATAGCACCACGCCAATTGATGGTGGCAGCCAAGGAGAACCAAGCCCTGGCGACGTCGAACTCTATGCAGCTCAGGCGTTACCACAACGCGTCGAGCTGCCGGATACGCATCCATTCTTTGCAGCGAGTGATTCGCATCATGGCGACACAGCCATTCTCACACGCATGATTGAAGGGGTACGTCTGCTATCACGTCTATCCATGTGGATGTGATGAGGTTTAAGCTAATCCTTTTCCAATTCATGGCGTGTGCAGGCTCACGAAGAAGACCCCAGCACGCAAGTCCTCACGCCGTTTGCGCTGCTAGTCGACGCTGGTGTCGTCCAGCCTGCTCAGCGCGCCGTGACCAAGCTCGACGGCGTTGTATTGCGCTCTTTCCTGGCGTCGACAGAGCTTATGCTTCATCTCGATTGGCTCCGGAGGTTCATGCTCATGAGCGAGGGACTGTGTATGGACACGTTCGCGCGGGACGTGCTCTCCGGGTTGCACTCCCCGATAGTACGCGCCCATTGGAGCTCAGCCGATCGTTTGTCCTCGGCGTTGTCTCTTGCGATGATGGAGGTCACAGACGAGTTCCCCGCTGTCGTGCAACGGTTCCAATACCGCGCGACACCACAGCTCCAAAAGCGTGAGTACTCCAAACTTCGTGTATCTGTTCTCGGTCGTTTGTCCAAAACGTTAGGGTTTTTAACGGTTTATGCTCTGCTCGTGTATGAATCGATCACAGTGCTGGGCTCGCCCATGCCGATCAACGTGGTGATACCGCAGTTCGTACGCAATGTAGAGCTCACGTACGCCGTCGAGTGGCCTCTGGGCGTTGTGATCACATCGGGGTCGTTGCGGCAGTACGCAGTGATGCACTCGTGGCTGATGCATGTGCGGCTGACGATGGTCGAGATGAAGAACGCGTGGGCGCTCCTGCGAGTGACGGCGCGGCACGAGGAGCTGACATACTCGTCCGAGACACGCCGCGCATTCACGGAAGTCATTCATCAGACGCAGCACGTGATCCGCGCGTTCAACGAGGCGTTCTGCACGGTGGTATGCTTCATCGACGAGAAGACAGGCCTATATCTGACTTACTGGGGCTAATTCTGATGCTGCGTGCGATGACACAGGTGCTGATGTCATCGTGGATGGAGCTAGTAAGCGACATCGAGAGCTCTGTGTCATTGATGGACGTCCGCATCCGTCACGAACGCTACGTCGACGCGGCGACCAAGTGCTGCTTCCTCGATGACGCTGGGCGCGAGGTGATACTCCTCCGAATCCGTCTTGCGCACATTGACACCTTTGCTGATCATCTCATCGCTACTTGTCGGTAGATTCACGAGCCATTCGAGGCACTGCTGGACACTGCGTGGAGGACGAACGAGTTGCTACGTGCGCTTGAACGGCGTGCGACGGGCTTTGCTAGAGAGCAGGAACGCGCCAACGCTCTCCGCGAAGAACACGCGACAGCGAGACACAGACTGGCGACAGCGCTGCATGGCGTCGGCCACGACCGGCCACGAAGCGTGCGGGCGTTTGCTGAGGTGCGTCGAGTCACATTGGTGTCATGATCTCGTTGGGGACTCGCCATTTATCGCGTTGCTTACACTTGTTTGCTTATTGGGCTTCATGAATGGGATCGCGCAGTGTCTACTGGTCCGCATCGACTTTAATAACTACTATTGCGGCGCGTGAAGGAAGCGAGCGAGCGAGACGGACGAGTGACGCGTGTGATTCGGACCGCGAGGGCGGTTGGATCCGTCCAAACGTGGAACACACAGGGCTTGAAGCGGATGTGCGATCTTGTCGATCTCTTTGCCTGCCAGATCGACGCTGCCATCCTTCGCGCATCCGGCGATATATAATACTGCGACCTGAGACCTGGCGCAAGTGCGTCTACCTGTCTGTCAGTCGGTCGGTCACGCACGCGGTGGGATTTGAACTGGCCGATGGGCTCGTCTAGAAGAACAACGGGTGGATGTCCTTGAGCTGCAGCCGTCGCTGGCAAAGCGGGCACTTGCCGTTGATCCGGACCTGCGCCGTGATGCACCGCGCGCAAAACACGTGGCCGCACAAGGTGGATGTCATGTCCGTCATCTGGTCCAGGCAGATGCTGCACTTGAGCGCGTGCTTGAACTGCTCCACCACGTCGTTGTTCTCCATGCTCACCATGGTCGACTCGGCCGCGTTCGGGTCGAACCCGCCGCGCAAGCGCTTGTTCGCCAGGCCATCGCCCGTTGCTGACGCCGCTGTCGCCGCTGGCCGCCGCCGCTTCCGCCTCAGCGGCACGCCCGGCTCGCCCGTCGAGCCGATGATCTGCACGTCTTCCTCCTCTCCACCCGACCGCGCCTCCTCGCCGTCCGTCAGCGCCACCACACCCGTGGCGGACGTCGGCCGCATCGCTTGCATCCTTACCAGCCACGCGCCTTGTTGCTCGTTGTCGTCCTCGCTGTCCGAGGAGACCGTCAGGTCGATCTCCTCTGGCGGTCGAGGCGCGCGCGCAGTTGATAGTCCTCCGGTCGGCGCACTTGGACCCGACGTAGGGGATAAGGAGCTGCTGCTCGTGCCAACAGGAGAGCCTCCGAGCGCGTCCGTCCCCATCCAGAAGTACGGGTTGAATGCTCTGTCGACGTCGCTTGCCCGCCGGTAGAACCCGCCGCCACCGCCCATCATGTGTGAGTTCATGTAGTCCACGAGCGTCTCGTGTCCGCCGCGGGAGTCGCTGAACGGCGCGCGAATGCCGCTTGTGGCGTCGCCCTCGTCCCCATCCCTGTTGTCCTCGTCCTCCTCGTCGTCCGGCTCGTTCAGGATCCGGTCCAGGTGCTGCGTCGCGGGCGCCACACTCGCACCCGTGCTGCTACCGAGACCACCATGTACACCGCGGCGCACTGTCGTGGCGCTGGACGCCGCAGGGACCGTACCGTCGCTCGACCGGCCAGACAAGTGCGAGAGCCGCGGGATTACCGGAATAAGCGAGCTCAGCGCCAGCGAGCGGCTCGCGGCCGACGCCGGCGGCGCGTTCACCGCCTCCGTGAACAGGTTCCGCATGCTTCCGGGGTTCTGTCGACACGGATCCGTCCTGGGAGCAGGTAGAATGGTGGCTACCGAGAGAGGAGCGCCCTACGCACTCGACCAATGCGCAGGAGCGGGCGGCGGAGCGGGGGAGCGGGCGGGAGGGCGGCCGACGCGCGACGCCTTGCCCTTGAGTTCCTTCTTTCTCCCAGTTCTTGGTATTCCGCCAGGGTTTTTCTATCACCGCCGAATGAATTGAAGGTCGGATTTGAATTGGGTCAGAATCTGGAACGTGCCACATAACGTTTCATAAGGTTGTGTGGAGCGCTCAATATTCTATTTTGTTAATATGGGACGCTCCAGTGATACGATCTGGAGCGACCCACAGTGCCAAACACAACCGGAAAAAAACGTCAGTTCAGACTGGCGGTTTGCCTTTTCGTCACCAAGTTGCCGTCCATTAGGTGCGCGCAGAGGTGCTGGCGGCCATGCGCGTGGCGCCGCCACACGAGCTCGTGATGCAGGGATACCTGCACAAGCAGGTGCGTCTGCGTCTCTAGCGTCGGATTCCTGGTTCTCGCGCTGCAGGGAGCGCTGTACGCGCCACAAGCGATGATGCACGAGCTCGACTGTGCTCGGAGGCTGATGTGGTATTGCGAGGATGCTGACGGCGCGTGTGACCCCGCAGAGCAAGCATCTGAAGCTGTGGAAGGTGCGCTTCTTTATGCTCTCCAAGGTACGGCGGTCTATGGTGCGGTTGGATCGGTACCGGCAGCTGTAGCGTTGATAACAGCATTGGGCATGTCCGTACGATTCTCCATGCAGCGAGAACTCCTGTATGCCAAGAAGTCGGGCCAGAAGCCGCGCGGCGCGTTGGCCGTCCACGACCTCGAAACGGTAAGCGGAGGCGCGCTGTTCTCACGCTCATGCTGTTGTATAGCCCGCTTTGACACTGCGTTCGTGGCAACACGGGGCCAGATCGACGACCAGAACGAGGTGGAGCACGCCGGCAACTTTGTGTTCGAGCTGCTGACTCCCACGCGCCGCGTGTTCCTGAGCGCTGCGACCGAGAAGGAGCGCGACGCGTGGGTCGCGGCCATTCGCGCGCTGCAAGGTGAAGCCGACGGCGGTGTGTCGGGCGCTCGCCACGCGCACGCCGCGCGCACGTCCAGCGGCTTGCTCGCGCGCTCGACGTCGTCCGGGTCGTCCGGGAACGCGGGCGTCATGCTGCAGTCCAAGGGCCAAAAACCAAACGACAGGCAGCGGCGGAAGCAGCGGGAGCGTGTGTCCAAGGAGCGCCGCGACGAGCGCCGGCGGAGGCGACTGCCCAAGCTCAAGAAGACGTTCAGCGCCGTGTGGCTCGAGGACGTGATCGCATTCCCGCGCGAGAGCGCCGCGGACGCAGCGCCCTCGTTCATGCTGGGACAGCTCGAAGCGCTGTGCATGGCGGGGATTCCGAAGGAGGTGCGCGGCCGCGCGTGGGCGTGGCTACTCGGGAACAATTTGCAGATCAACGAGAACCTGTTCAGGATCTGCAAGGCTCGCGCCCAGGCCGTGCAGCTCGAGATCTCGCTCAAGCGACAAGCTGACCGCTCGTTTGAGGCCGGGTCAGCGTCCGCATCACCGCCACCGCCACCGCCCCCTTCGACAAGCGCAAGCGAGAGTAGCAACACGTCAACACCACCTACCAGCGCGAAGACGCCGACGATGTCCACCGCACCTGCTGATGGAGCATCTACCTCATTGGTATCGTCTCCCAATGCGCTCGCGCCGTCCAAACTGCTGAAGATCGACTCCGACGACACACCAGTGCTGCCGCTTGCGTCGAGAGGCGAGAGCTCGGACGTAGACGGCGACAATGAGAACGAAGACGACGCCACAGTGACGTCAACCATCACGACGAGCGCGCGCCATAGCGGCAGCGCGCTTGCGTCCACGTCAGCCGCACAACCGACGGCTAACCTGCTGCAAGACGCGGTCGGGATCGCCGACATGCTGGTCGCGCATGGCGAGCGGAGCATCAACCTCGTGAGCGTCGACATGCCGCGCACGTTCGGCTACCACCCGTTGTTCAAGCCCGGTGCCGAGGGCACGGAGCGCACGACCGAGGTGCTGGAGGCGTACACGTGCTACCGACCGGACCTAGGGTACGTGCAGGGCATGAGCTATCTGGCGGCGACTTTGTGCTTCCACATGGACAGCTTCTCGGCCTTCAAGGCTCTCGTGGCGCTGCTCAGCAGCAGCCTGCTGTTCGACATGTTCCGCCTCGAGAGCCGGGTGAGTGGGCGTAGATGGTCGAGTGTTGTGGGCGACTGAGGGCGATACTGACGCTGTGTGATGGCCAGACGTTCCACTATTTCGCCATCTACAACCAGGTCTTCGAGTACGAGTTGCCGACGCTCTTCCGCCACTTCCAGGACGCCGGCATCGACGCGCAGATGTACGCCGTCGACTGGTGCGTTTCTGTCCGTCTCAAGTGTTCCAAGCCTAGTATCCCCCACTCACCGAACACTCTGGCTTGATGCTTTGCAGGGCGCTGACGCTGTTCACGCGGAGCCTGCCGCTGCACCTGGCGCTGCGCATTTGGGACGGCTACGTGCTGCTGGGCACGCCCTTCTTCTTCCAGGCGAGCATAGGTGCGCCCCCAACTCTCTTCCGACACACCGACGGGTGATGACATAGCACTGGCTGACGGACTAGTTGATGTGGCGACCCCATGGCAGGCGTGCTGGCGCTGTTCGAGGACGAGCTGCTGGGCATGGACGCGGAGCAGATCGTGCGCTTCCTGCACAACCTGCCCAAGGCCACGTCCTCCCGCGAGCTGCTGGACGCCATCGACTCGGTGCGGCTCTCGTGCCGCGAGATCTCGCAGCTGCTGGCCGGCGGAGAGCTCTGGTCCCCCGACGCGCGCCGCAGCGTCGCCGTCACCTTCCCCGACAGCTACGAGTGATGCCGCGATCACCATGTTGATGGGCACGTCAAAACTGTCGGAATTCCTCGAAATAAACCGTAAAACAAGGTCCGCCTTGCGCTCAATCGATCGTTATATCAGTACTTAATTGACGTATTGTATATAATGAAGTAAAATGTGTACTGATTTCATGTATATTTTAATTGCGGAACTATAGTGGATGAATTCGAATAAAAGCGGCAACGAGTGGCCGCCACTACGCGCTTTGAACAACGCATTATTACCACGGAGCGACGCTAAAGACGACTTGATAGGACTGACGATGGCGGCGCGCGGACCCAATAAGACGAGCGCGTTCGTGGCGTTCAACCGGCTGGCGGACAGTGATGCGGACTCGGGCAGCAGCGGCGACGAGCGCGCGGCCTTCCAGCAGCACAAGGAGAAGCAGAAGCAGAAAAAGAAGGCGCGCAGCAAGAAGAAGAGCAGCGACTCGGCCGCGCTCAAGGGCCTTGCTTTCGTCGCGGGCGGCGCCAAGAGCAAGAAGGGCAAGAGCAAGACGTCCGCTGCGCCGTCGCCCTCAGCTCCAGCGCCCTCGACGTCCGCCAAGGACGCGCCGTTGCCGGTCGAGACGCGCGCGCGGGAGGGCGGCACGGGCGACGGCGCGCAAGCCAACGGGCAGGCCAACGGGCAGCCGAGCGCGCAGGAGAAGGCGTCCGAGGCGGCCGCCAAGCCGCCGCCCATGCCCAAGCAGGTGAGAGCCGCGGTTGTGTGCATCAAAGGAGGGAGCGAGCAGTACTGACGCGCGTGAAAATGCATCGCATGCCAAGCCGGCGAGCCCGAAGCGGTCCACGGATCAGCAGGTGCGTCGATGGAGACGAGATGCATGGATTGGGGACGGTTCTAATGCTGTCTGAATGTGTAGAATGGAGTTGCGACGTCGCCAGCGACGAACGGGACGCCCAAGACGGCGGAGAGCGACCTGGGCGCTATCTACTCGCCGTCGCACATCAAGATCACGCGCGCGGACGGGCAGATGACGCGCACGGTGGCTGTGACGGAAATGATGGACCAGCTGCTGCGCTTCGGCCAGCAGAACGCGCACCTACTCGGCGTGCAGGAGCAAATGGCGGTGCGTCTCTTGAGTCGTCGGTCGTGCATGTCTGTTGGTCTCATGCCTTCCCTGTCTTGCCGTGTTGCAGCGCGCCAACCGCGGTCTTCAGGAGCAGCTCCAGCGCGACGCAGGTGCGCCACCTCGCTTTACCACGTTATGCCGAGCCGACTAACGCGCTGCTGCAACTGACCTGCCGACAGAGATCATCAACGGTCTGCAGAACGAGGTGGCCATGTTCCGGCAAATGTGCCTTAACCTGCAGTCTGAGGTGCTTCCGCGCTCCTCTCGTGTCCGCTCTACCCGCTAGGGCGACACTAACATTGATATCTGTTTCCTGCCTCCAGGTGACGGCGCTCCGAGCTGCCAATGGCGCAGCGCCTCATGCGCGGCCGCCGCCGCCGCCGGGCATGCGCTGAGGTGGCTAGAGTAGGGAAGCGCTCGCCCAGCATAGCTCGTCGCCAGGCTCAAGACCCGTAGGCTCGTAGAACGGGGATCAGAAGAGGGAAGGCGCCGCAATAGGGCGCCTCGACTAATTGCATGGATAACGCGAACGCCTCGAACGTATACAAAACATATATGTTGAATTAAGTATATAATGGATGCTATGCGACGTGTGAGACGGAGCTGAATAGGTGGTGTGTAACGGTTACTGCCGGATACATGTACATGTTCACTGTAGTAGTTTGGTAGGATGATAGTAGGGTGATAATAAGACGATAGTAAGGCGATAATAGAGAATCTCGATAGTGGTGTAATACAATGTAAACTGTCTGTGATGCACTATTAAGTCGCACGTAATGTGTTGTTAGCTGTTTGCTTTAGTCATTTCACTCTTAGAAAAGGTAAAGAGTGATATAGGATGCTGGTATGATCAGTATGATCAGTATGATCAGTATGATCAGTAAGATCAGTATGATCAGTAGAGCGGCTGTTTCCACGTGGAAAATTAGAAACAAGGATGACACTGTATGTATCTAAGATGTAAACTATTTGTAAACTACCTATGTCATTGTTTTCTACAGTCCCCAAGGTTATTTGGTATTAGTAGGGAATCCCTCTCTACATTTTCCTACCTGATTATGATTTTCTACTGTATCAACTTTAATATATAATTTGTTATACTGATTGAAATAATGCGTTGGTCAGTAGAATATCCCACTTTGTAGAAGAGTGAGGACTGCTGTTGAATCGTCAATCTCAACATTTTCATGTCCAAAAACCACTGTTTATAAATAAAAACCACTTTATGAATAAAAAACCACTATTTGAAGGTAAAAAAAAAACAAAACAAATAATTCTAGATGTTTGACTCACTTGGTTTATTTTCAAAAACCACTAATTGGTTTCGTCTGATTGCAAATGTGGGAATGTGTTTAGGGGTTTGCGCGTGTCCTGCTGGCGTTTCTGTGAGGCTGTGGGGCTGTGATCAAGGGAGAGAGTGTGGGGAAGAAAAGACGCGCCCTTTTTCTTTGACTTGGGTTTTGAGTAGAGTGGGTAAAATGTGGTTTTCTAAATTTCACTGACTATCTTATTGAGGAGTGGATTAACATTGGTCTCCACCCACTGGTCCCCCCCCCCCCTTCCCTCCTTCCCAATCGATAATTTACCATCCGCAGGTGATCATCATGGGAACCATGTCCAAGCTCAAGACCAAGCTCCGTAATAGCACCAGCCGCAGAGATAGACTGTTGGGCAAACCTGCGCCTGAAGATGAAGACGCGCTCAAATATGCACGCACTACATCCCTGAACGCTACAGTCAATGTCGCGGATGATGTGGAAGAAGTGTTCTATGAGCATACGGGAGGTCTTACAGCTCACACGACAGCTCACACGACAGACATAGTCTATCGGACAACGGAACAACTTCGCGGAACCAACCTCGAACCTCTAGCAGAAGACCACGTACTGCCATCCACCAAGTCCGTGACCGCCAGCGAAGCAAGCTACGCATCATCGTCCGCATCCGACTACCATGGAGACTCGGCACTGTTCACCCCACCGATGATGACACGCGGGGCATCAACTGTGCCACCGGCTATAGACGCGCTACGCACCGAACTGGCCGAGGTCAAGAGCGAGGTACTCGCCATCCGCCGCGAGATGATGAACGAGATGCACACGCTGCGCTACGACGTACTCAAGGAGATCACGCTGCTCAAGGGTGCTATCTCGCAACTCGTGGCCACTGTCGCTGTCCCGCGGGCCGATTCGCCCGCTTCGTCCAGGACCGCGTCCTCGTCCTCGTCCGCGGGCGACGAGCCGCTGCCCGCGGACGTGCGCCGCGCTATCACGCGCTCCCCGTCCGTGGTCACGTCCGAGGCCACCAAGGCGCGCCTGGCGGCTGCGCGGCCCCCGTCCGCCCCCAACACCTTTAACGCCTCCAATACGGCCGCGTCCAGCCGGCCGTCCGCGCGGCTGACGCAGATGGCGCCGGTCAACGACGACGTGCTGTCGGCTCCGCTGCGCACCGAGCAGCTGGATGAGCTCTTCCCGCTGGTGGACCCGCAACCGGACGCCATCAAGTACGCGCGGCAGCTGACGGCTGGCACGCGCGAGTGGGCCATGAACCGCGTGCAGGACTGGCTGGACTCGCGCTTCGACGTGGGCCGCGACACGCTGATGGCGGTCGTGGGCGACGGTGGCGCCGGCAAGTCGACCTTCGCGGGCCGCGTGGTCGAGCACTTCTCGGGCGGCAACTTGCTGGCCGCGCACCTGTGCAAGTTCGACCGCAAGGCCAAGTCGCAGCCGCGCGTGGTGCTGCTGTCGCTCGTGCGGCAGGTGGTCAAGCAGCTGCCCGAGTTCAAGCGGCAGCTCGCGCGGCTGAATCTCAAGTACGTGCTGGAGGAGCCCGACCCGTTCGTACTGGCCGGCAAGCTGCTCGTGGACCCGCTGCTGGCGCTCGAGGAGCCCATCACGGCCAAGTTCCTGCTCGTCGACGGGCTGGACCAGTGCCGCGCCACTGCCTTGGCTTCCGGCCACCCGGACATCCAGCGCAACGAGCTGCTCGCCTTCCTGGCGCACGTGCTGCCGCAGCTGCCCAAGTGGATCGGCGTGCTCGTGACCAGCAAGCCCATGCCCGAGCTCGCGCGCTCCCTGAAAGTTACGTCCGTGCTCGACTTTAGCGCCGCCAACGTCGACTACGTGGCCGACGCGCGCTTTCTCGTCGACGAGATCGTCGACACGAGCGTCGTGGCCGCCGACCGCGAGCCCGCGCGCGCCGAGCTCGAGCGCAAGAGTGGCGGCAACCTCGCGTATCTCGAGTTCACGCGGCGCGCGCTGTCGCACCCCATGGCGGCGCTCATGAACCAGCTCGAGGACAGCAACAACGCCAACCTGACGCACCACGTGACGCTGGATGTGCTGCAGGAGCTGCCTGAGTCGCTCTTCGAGATTTACATGGAGATCTTCGAGGACAAGTTCGGCAACGGCCGGCTGCGGCTCTGGCGCAAAGTGCAGCCGCTGCTGTCGCTCATCGTGACGGCCGCCTCGGGTCCCTACTCGCTTGTGCGCGAGCGCGCGGCCCGCGAGCTGCTGGGGTACTCGAGCGACGACATGCGGCTCATCCGCCGGTCCTTCGTCGACATCATCTCGCTGCGCGACGACGGCGTCTTCCGCATCGAGAGCTCCTCGCTCTTCGACTGGCTCAGCGACCCCGCACGCGCGCACGAGAGCTTCTTCGTCGACACACGCGAGGGGCTGGCGCCGCTCAAAAAGCTGCAGGCGCTCCACCGCAACGGCAGCTCGGCCAGCAGCTCGTCCAGCAGCAGCAGCAACGGCACCACCGGAGGAGCCGACAAGGCGCGCGCGCTGAGCCGGAGAACCGACAGCGCGCGCTCCACCGGCCGCTTCGACCCGCCCACCAACCCCGGGCAGCCCGTGGGCATCCTCAAGCGCGGCGGCCGATCGTAAGGCTGCTCCCTCGATATGTGTGCGTGCGTCTGGTGTTGTCTCTCTGTGCGGGGAAGCTGTCTATAATAAAGCCAACCAAACGACCCAACGCATGCCTCACTCTCTCTCGTTCATACCTTCACATCGGATCTGCTACTCGGGCAGCGAGACACGCAGCAGCGTCTCTTCTCGGCGCGGCGCGTGGCAAATCACCGCCGGCTTCCGCAGCGCCAGGGCGCAGCTCGCGCCCACGAAAAACGTGCCGTTCTCCTCCCCGATGCGGTTGACCGCCAGGAAGTGCACGTCTCGCTGGGGTAGCGCGCCGCTCTGCAGCGCGTCGGTGAGCGGCGAGAGGCGCGTGGCCCAGTAGGACAGCGTCGGGTACTCGCTCGTCTCTGGCGGCTCGAAGTCGCACCAGGCGCAGGTGAGCAGCACCAGATCGCTGCGCTGCTGCAGGCAGAAGTTGGCGAACTCGAAGGCCTCGAAGGGCGCCGAGAAGTCGTCCGGGTTGATATCCATGCAGATGCCGAAGGCCAGCAGCTGGTCACCCAGCCAAGGGCAGCGCCAGGAGACGAAGCCGTCGCCCGCAGTCGCCCACAGCTTGTCCGTCTCGTACAGGAACGTCTTGCGCGGGTTGCACGCGAGCGATCCGTCGCGGTCCACCACCATGACGGCGTTGTACAGCTTGCCGTCCGCGCCTATCTCCACGTAGCCGCAGGTCACCAGGCAGCGCAGGCGCCGCGCGTGCTTTTGGCACCAGCGGAACGTCTTGCCCTCGCCTGCGGGCTCCGCCAAGCGCGCCACCTCGTCCTTGGACTGGAACACGTAGCCCGTGAACGCCATCTAACGTGTGAAGAAAGGTTAGCGACGAGAGGAGTAGAGAGAACTAGGCGACGGGGAGCACTACCTCGGACAGCATGAGGATAGAGATGTTGTCCGTCGCCGAGAGCTGCGCCAGCATGCCGTCCACGTACTGCCAGGGCGCGAGAACCGACGTCAGACTCCTGCTCCTTCACCATTGCTATATGTTGGGAGAGCGACGTACGGCCATGTTGCGGTCCACCTGGCCGATCTGCGGATCTGTGGGTGGCACCAGCACGCGGACATTTAGCTGAGGCGATGATGCACGGACAGAGCGCGCGAAGGGAGCGCAGGAACGCACCATACTGCACGATCGCCACCTCCACGACCATCGTCGTCGCTTAATGTATCTCTTTCTCTTCGGCGGATGGATCAGAAAGTGGCGAGGAGTGGCGCCTTTATCACTCTCTGATTGGATGAAATAAATTTCTAAAAATAAAATATCCAATCAGCGACGAATATCGTTGCAGCTGCCACCGATAGGGCCGCCGACATCCTCAGTTGGCGATTTTCGGGGGGATGGTACACCTCAATCACAGGCTGCCATGGGCGACGCTCGCCTCGCTGCTGCCTGAGAAGCGGGACGCGCACGGCAGGCGATCAATTCGTAGTGAAGCGTCCGACAGGCAGGCGGAGCACCTGGTGGTGTCGCTGGCGACCGCCGTGGCCGACTTCGCGGCTACAAACGCGCGGTCGAAGGAGGAAAGGAGGCTGTACGACGTAGGGAAATGAGACTCGTACTTCGGCCCGAGTGTGGCTCTGTACGGCGCGGGCGGAAGTGCATGTACACTCGGCCGGACTTGCTCACGCACGGGGCCATCTCGGACACGCTTCGGGTGCTGCACGCGGCGTACTACGGGCGGTGAGAGCTAGTAGCGTAGGTGGAGGGACTACGACCAATATGAGGGGATATTCTCCATCGTCTTGCTCGATTTGTTGCTCTTCTGCCTGCCTGCCTGTCTGCCTGCCTGCCTGCCTCTCTCCTCCCCCCTCCCTCCGTGCCAGCTGAGGAGACGGACGCGACGCGTCAACAGCGATGGCGAAGGCGGCGGCAAGAGTCGCCACGCGCATCTTCTTCTGCTTACTGGTTGATAGAAGAACGACGCTCGTGGGGACTCGAGCCGCCACCTTCGCCATCGTCATCGTGTGCGCGTTCCGCGAGCTCCTGGCTACCGGTCCTCGGTCAGGGACGAGTACCACGCCAAGATGTGCTGTTGTCGTGGACGAGCTACGCTGCGGATCACATCGCTGCGCTCGGTCGTCTCGAAATGTTGGAGTGGCTGGCCGCCAGCAACGATCAGAGTCAGACCAGCGTGCGCGATGATGAAAGTGAACAAATGAAAGAACCGGCTCAAAGCTCGCGATGGGTGCCAGGAGCAGAAACAGGTTGTCAAAGCACCCGCTGACGATGGTGCTGCCGCTGTGCACAGTCGACGGTGAAGAGGAACTGCTGGGTGCACCACCAATGCGATTCGCAGCACTGAACGTTTCCATCATGAAGCGGCACGAGTCGCGCCGGATACAGCAGCGGCGCCACACTGCTAGCAACCCACTCCACTCCATGGATAAACAAACAAATCCACTTACTGGTTGTGAGCTGTTACGAGTTCCAGCTTCGAGGAGTAGTCCTCGAAGCCCCTCCGAGCCGCACGCAAAGCTCCACGGCCCCGACCGCCTCTGCTGCCAGCCGATCGCTCGACAAGTTCAGGTGCGTGATTGGCGATAGTGACTGGGCGTGGAAGATACCGAACGCCAACCACCATGTCAGCGACGGCGCCCAAAGCTGGAACAGGATGCAAGGCTTGCTGGTGTTTCCATACCGGTGGAGGAGGAGTTCCTTCGCCATTGGCATGTCCGCGCTGTGATCGCAAATGTCAACGAGGGAGAAGAACTGGCACTGGAGCTGGGAGCTTCACTTTGATTCCGCTGCTCTTTCATCTATCTATCTCCAACTGTCATGAACGTGGCGAGTACGAGGAGGAAGCCTAAACCGCCACAGCTCGGGGCCAATCCAAACAAAGACTGGGATCCCGCCAGAAAACGCGACCGACCGACTCCACGATTGATCCGAGGTATGCGCCTGGTCGCACTGATACTCTCCCATATCTCGCATATCCTCGCTCTCGCGCTTCAAGAAGCGCTCTCCAACAAGGCGAGGGCCGGCACCGCCCTCTAGTTCCGCGGCGCCAGCACAACAGACACGGCTGGTCGTGTAAAAGGCGTCGGTGGCTCCTGGTGCACCACCACATCAAGACCGGTCTCCGCTGTGGCCGAGATGTCTGTGGCCACTTGCTGAGCACGTCAACGGGCCGGCCATGCTGACGGAGAAGGCAGAGGAGGGTGAACTTCAGTGCCACATAGTCACACGGCGTTCATACTGAACTCAACATATATGTCTGCTACCGCGAAAGGTACGCGAGCAAACATACAAAAAGCAAGATGTATGTTATCCCCTCCAACCTTGTTCAGGAGGTCCACGCGATTCCAAGAATCTGTGACAGGATACGCTCGGGGCTCGTGTACACAGCCTTGAACAGCTCTGCACAATACTTGCCGGCACCGTCGACCACGTCAGGCGCGAGCTTCTTTGACCCGTGCTTGAGGTAGTTGCCATTGTCGTTGATCGCACTGTTGTCCAAGGGCGGCAGCAGCATGTCCACTTCACTGGGTGTACTCTGTTGCCGAATCCAGCGACCGGCTCATGTAGCAATGGAGATGTTTTCCGCGTACAAAGCGGGCCGCATACGAAGAAGTGCCGCTTTAGTCCTTTAGTTCTGTACCATCTCCCCGGTGCTCGACTCGCATCTTTCCTCATGCGTATGGATCAGAGTGGGGGCACAGTCACTCATATTGCCTCGGGCAAGATCGAGATCGAGGGCGTGGCGAGGCTGGTGTTTGCTCCGCGAAGGCAGAAACGAGAGCGAGACTTGACCAGCTAGGTTCGCTGGGCTACTGCTATCGTTGCTAATAATAGATTGTAACGCCTCCGAGGCCTACTACCTATCGGAACACGGATCATGATGATCCGGATCATTCACACGGTCTGATCTACATTCGCGACTGAGCTGTAGGAACACGTGTGGGAGCGAGATGAGCGTCGAGAGCCGACCTCAATCCTTACCGCGGAGGGTTTGTGCCCGCATACCATCACTCACGAATACAACCAACACTCGGCCACTCCATCGACGTTGATGCTCTGTCCCCATCGTTATCATTCCCCAATTAGACTCACGCCTACCACGCCAACTTGTCTCTCACTTGCGTCGTCATGGCGCACCTCACGCACAAGCTCCCATGGCAGTCGTTTATCGCGGTCATCCAGCGCAACCCGGACTGGCGCCGGCGACATAAGGACGAGCGCGAGATATACGACAAGAAGGTCGCGTATTTCGTCCGAGCGCTGTCGAGCGCCGTTGACGAGTTTGCCAGCACCGACAAGCGCTCGGACGAGGACAAGGAGGAGTACGATGTGTTCAAGTGGCACACCTGGTTCAGGCAGAGCGATGCCGTCTACGGCATCAACTTTCTCGTCGGCTTCGTTGGCAGTGTCCTCGACACCTATGTGGCGTTGAATCTCCTCGTCGAGGATGAAGCGCGCATTCGACCCGTCCTGTTTGAACCGAGCATGTCAATCCTGTCGGAGTCTAGTGGCCGCCATGATGGACGTCACCCCGAGAAGTTCGTAGAGATGCTACGTCCGCTACTGGAGCGCGTCCCACTTCTCGACTACCCCGGCTGCTCTAAAGATGTGCCCAAGAAGCTCACGCCCGACGTGGTCGACGGCATCCGCAAGTACTGCGCCGAGTTGTTCAAGGTCATGTACACGCGGCCGGACGTGTTCACGCACGAGCGGATTGAAGGCAATCTGCACTGGCTATTCAAGCGCCTGTACAAGAGCATCGGAGAGCGGAGAGCGGCTTAATAATCTATCCTGACGAAGCGAGTCTCCAGCAAACATTTGGATGGAAGCGTTCGCGACTTTAGCTTGATAAAATGAAGCACACTGTGAGTCTTCCCGAGGTCTCCCCGTGCCGGTGATACCGCAGCTATACATGTGTATCAGCGTTGGGGCGTCGCTTGACTCGCATCGTAAGCTACTGCAGGCAGCCTATGAAGGCGAGGTTATCTTGCAGAACACCTAACTAATTGCTACGAAGCGTAATCTCTGGTTGAAGCCGACTGAAGTGTCCAATATCCTTTACAAACCTCAAGATGTATGTTGACGCAGCTGAAGTGGAAGCACTTCAACCAGAAGCCAATCCAAAGCGTTAATTACCAGTCGAATCCTCCCCTGCAGCAACAGTGTACACCGTAAAGCACAGTCGTTCCGTGCACTCCACACTATTCGGCTTTTGTGTGCAAGCCACCTGAGCGCTCTGCGCGTTCGCTTGCGCGTCAGAATAAGATCTCAGTACGGACCACCATAACTCTCACATACAACATTCAGACTCGACGTGGCAGCGGTGGCGGTCTCACCAGGTCGGCATCACGCCACTTCACGATCCGCCACGCACGTGACAAGCTAGAAGCTGCTGATATAAACACCCGTCTCACTCGACATGGCGCATCTGACTCACAAGCTCCCGTGGTCGTCACTAACCGCGGCCATCAAGCACGACCTGGACTGGCGCCAGAGACACAACCAGCGCGAGGCTTACGACAAGAAGATCGCACACTTCGTCCGAGCGCTTTCAAACGCTGTTGAGGAGTTCGCGAGCTCTGACAAGCTCTCGGACGAGGAGAAGAAAGACTACGATGTGTTCCAGTGGGACACAGATTTCCCACGGGAGCAAGCTGTCTACGGCATGAACAACCTCGTGGGCTTCGTCGGCAGCCTACTCAACACCTATGTGACGCTGAACCTGCTCGTCGAGGACGAAGCGCGCATGCGTCCCGTCCTCTGTGGGCGAAACGTGTCGATTTTGGCAGAGCCCAGCGGGCTTAGTGACGGTGGGCATCCGAAGAAGATCGTGGACTTGCTGCTTCCGCTATTGAACAACTGCCACATCAACGAGCACGGCCGCTACGCCAGGTACGAGCTCAAGAAGCTCACACCCGACGTGGTCGACGGCATCCGCAAGTACTGCGCCGAGCTGTTCAAGGTCATGTACACGCGGCCGGATGTGTTCACGCACGATCAAATCGAAGGCGACTTGCGCTGGGTCTTCGACTACGTGTACAAGGCCGTCGGAGAGCGATGAGCAAGCGCCTTGAAGGCGGGGTCCCATACTTAGTACTATGAAAACCATGCGCATGCCGAATATAGAAAGCGAATGCAACACAACATGCCCACGAGGCCTGAAGATGACAGTTAACACAGTTGACGTGGAAGCACTTCAACTAGAAATCTCGAGCCAAAGCATCTACCGATCGAAAGATCCCCCAACAACACTACACCGTACAGCACAACACACGAATTCCTCGCAATGCACTGCGATCGCGTCCCGAGCCTTGGAATGAGATCTCAGCACGTTCACCATCAGTCAAGCTATCATCCATCACTCAAATTCGACATCGCAGTAATCGCGGTCTCAGATCAGTCCGTGGTTGTCATTTCCTGACCTGCCACGCACGTGACAAGCCCTCCTGCTATAAGCACCCGCCTCGCCCAGCATGGCGCACCTCACGCACAACCTCCCGTGGTCGACGCTAACTGCAGCCATCAAGTGCGACCCGGACTGGCGCCAGCGACACAAGAATGAGCGCAAAGAGTTCGACAAGAAGGTCGCACACTTCATCGGCGCGCTATCGAGCGCCATCGAAGAGTTCACGATCACCGACAAGCGCCCGGACGAGAAGAAAGAGTACGATGTTTTTGAGTGGGCCCTCGATGACAGCTACGCTGTCTATAGGATCAACTTTCTAGTGGGCTTTGTCGGCAGCGTCGTCAACGCTTATGTTATGCTGAGCCTGCTCGTCGTAGACGAAGCGCGCATGCGGCCCGCTTTGTATGAGCGGAGGATCTGGATTCTAAATGAGCCCGCAGGGTTCGGCGACGATGGGCACCCAGAGAAATTCGCAGACATGCTACTTCCGCTTCTCGATCGCAGCCATGTCACCGAGTTCGGCCGCTACAGCAAGTTCGAGATCAAAAAGCTCACGCCCGACGTCATCGACGGTGTACGGAAGTATTGCGCCGAGCTGTTCAAGGTCATGTACACGCGCCCCGGCGTGTTCACGCGTGAGCGGATCGAACTCGACTTGACGTGGCAGTTTAATCTCCTGTACAAGACAATCGGATAGAGAAGAGGGAAGTGAAGACGACGATATCAACCAGCCAAACGCACGACTTTTGCCTCTGGCGCTATACACAAGTACATAACTCCTTCATCTAGCTGCTTCACAGTGTTTGCCTTGTGCTGAAGCATCGTCGGCTGCTATCGAGTCGATCGTGAGTCGGCGGAACGCCGCCTGGAAATGTGGCGTTAAGCCACGCGACGACGTGCTCGTGACCCGACATCGACGCGTCTCGGAGCGCGCGCGGCGTGCAGCCTTCCTTGCGCCGCGCGTGCAGGAACTTGAGCACGTCGAGATGTCCGAACCAGGCCGCGCTGTCCATGGCGTCGGTCGAGCAGCCCTCGCGGCGGTGCGTGTGCAGCCAGTGCACCACGTCAAAGTGTCCGTTCCGCGCTGCACTCTCCATCGCGTCGCGCGTGCAGCCTTCGCGTCGGTGGAAATGCAGGAACTGCACGACCGAGAGGTGCCCGAAGCACGCGGCGCTGTCCATCGCCTCGACGGTGCACCCCTCGCTGCGGTTCTCGTGTAGGAAGCGTACGATCGCAAGGTGTCCGCGCGCCGCGGCGCAGTCCATGGCTCGCGTCGTGCACCCTTCCGTGCGACGCTCATGCAAGAAGCGCACGATCTCTAGATGCCCGTTCGCCGCCGCCTCGTCCATCGCAAGCTCGGTGCATCCTTCCCGCCGATGCTCATGCAGGAACTGAACCACATCTAAGTGGTCGTTGGCTGCCGCGTGGTTCATCGCATACGGTGTGCAGCCCTCCCGGCGGTTCTCATGGAGAAACTTGACGACCATGAGGTGGCCCGCGGCGGCCGCGTAATTCATCGCCCAGCGAGTGCAGCCCTCCGACCGCGTCTCGTGCAAGTACTCGACCAGTTCCAGGTGGCCATTGGCAGCCGCGTGGTCCATGGCGAGAGGTGTGCAGCCTTCGGACCGGTTCTCGAGCAAGAAGCGGACGACATCGCTGTGGCCGCCACGCGCCGCAAGGTCCACTGCGCTCTCGGTGCAGCCCTCGGATCGGTTCTCGTGGAGAAACTGCACAAGACGGAGGTTCCCGTCCTCGGCGGCGGCGTTCATGGCCGCAGGAGTACACCCTTCACTCCTGCTGGCGTGCAGGAACTGCGCAATCTCGAAGTGACCATTGCGGATCGCCTCGTCCATTGCGTGTGGTGTGCAACCCTCGCCCCGATGCTCGTGGAGCCACCGGACGACCTCGAAGTGACCGTTCTGGGCTGCGTAGTCCATGGCAAGAGACGTGCAGCCTTCGCTGCGGTTCTCATGCAACCACTGGAGCATCTCGAGACTGCCGCGCCGCGCCGCATAGTCCATGGCGAGCGGGGAGCACCCTTCGCGGCGGTTCTCGTGCAGCCACCGCACGATCTCAAAGTGGCCGTTCAGCACCGCGTAATTCATGGCTCGCACCGTGCACCCTTCGCTGCGGTTCGTGTGCAGCCACTGAAGCACGCGGAGGTGTCCATTTGCAGCCGCTTCGTCCATCGCATGGCTCGTGCAACCTTCCTTTCGATACGTGTGCAGCCAAATGATCACGCCCAGGTGGCCCTTGCCGGCGGCCCAGTCCATGGCGTCGGCCGTGCAGCCCGCGCCCTTGCCACCCGTTGTCTGCAGCTCGTGCAGCCACTGCACAACGTGAAGGTGTCCGTACTTGGCGGCCTTATCCATGGCGATCTTGCTCGCGACGAAGGCCGCGTCCTCATCGTGAATGCGCTGCATGACGGCCAGGTTCCCCTGTTGCGCCGCCGCCAGGTAGCAGCTATGCGCGCTCACGACGCCCACGCGGCGGCTCGCGCTGCCCAGGCGCTGCACCAGGTGGAAGTAACCGAAGTGCGCGGCCGCCGCGAGCGCCCAACGCGGCGACGGATCCACGAACTCGTTCACGAGCTGCTCGATGTGCGCGCAGGAGCCCAGCAGCTCGCGCTTCGCCTCGCACACGACGCGCACGCTCGCCAGCAGCGGCGGCGGCTTGTAGGCAGCTAGAGCGGTCGTTGAGCGAGGCGATCGAGGCGGTGGCATCGTCCGTAGGGCCCCTAGGAAGAGCAGGCGACGCGGAAGAGGAGCGGGAGCTTGAGGTGGCGCGTTGGCAAGTGCGAATGGCAAGTGGAGCTTTTGACAAGCATCGGTGTATACCAGGTATACGTCTCGGACGTCTATCCGGATAATTAGCGTATACTGAAGGGTCGCCAACAGCTGTGACGTGGGTCGAAGCGACGCAATCCGAGCCTCGGATTGGCTGCAGAAGTCCGGGATACATGCGATACGTATACGGTATACACCCGCCTTCTCATCCTTCATGATCCCAACATCCGGCCATCATCAGTGATCGGTAATGGAAGCACTTCTCGATCGGCGTCGCGGGCATCACAAGTGCGTCCTCCAGGCCGCTCCCGTGTGTACCTGACGCCTACGTTCGCCTTTCACGCATTCGTTTTCCCATCCGCGTCCGTCTCTGTCCTCTGCGCGTCGTGCAGGCGCCGCAGGGTGACCCTGAACAGCCGCATCGCCACAGCAATGACGTCGGGTGGCCGTCGGGGCGACCGTCGCGCCCCGCCGCTACTGGTGAGCGTGCGGTTCTTCTGGCGGTCGCAGCAGGACACGCCGCTGGGCGCTTTGCCGCACGTGGCGAAGCTGCTGAGCGCCTTCCTGGACGACTCGGGCAAGTGGAACGTGCCGCAGGCCGTCGACTTCGGGCACTTCCACCTGCTGCAGCGCCTGGCGCCGTGCGCGCGCCGCGTGCGGCCCGTGCGCACCAAGCACTGCCTATTCGCGGCGGCGCAGCAAGGTGACCTGCGCGTCGTGCAGTGGCTGCTGGCCTTCGACCCGGACTTCTCGGCTATTAACGACGTGCTAGACCGCGCGGCGCAGGCAGGACAGCTCCACGTGGTGCAGTACCTGCACGAGCGCTTCTTGGACCAGATCGTGGACGGCCCGGGCAGCAAGAAGGCCATGGACTTTGCCGCCGGCAACGGACACCTGGCGGTCGTGCAGTGGCTCCACGAGCAGCAGTACGCCGGCGGGTGCTCGAAGCTCGCCATGAACGAAGCGGCGGGCCGCGGACACCTGGACGTCGTGCAGTGGCTCGCGGAGAACCGAGACGAGGGCTGCTCGACGTACGCCATGGACTTCGCGGTCTGGTACCGCAATTACGACACGGTCAAGTGGCTGCACGAGCATCGGACGGAGGGCTGCACGTCGTTCGCGATGGACTTCGCCGCCATGCGCGGCAGCCTCGAGATGGTCCGGTGGCTGCACGAGAATCGCACGGAGGGCTGCACATCAATCGCGATGGACCGGGCGGCCGAACACGGCCACCTTGACATCGTGCGCTGGCTGCACGAGAACCGCACCGAGGGCTGCACGACGGATGCCATGAACAGCGCCGCTCGCGAAGGGTTCTTCGACATCGTTCGCTTCCTGCACGAGCACCGCCGCGAAGGCTGCACGGCGAGCGCCATGAACTGGGCCGCGCGCGGTGGACACCTCGAGATCGTCCAGTTCCTGCACAAGAACCGCCGAGAAGGGTGCACGTACCTCGCCATGGACTACGCGGCGTCCCAGGGCCACCTGCACGTCGTGCGCTTCCTACACGCGACGCGCAGGGAGGGGTGCAGCAAGTGGGCCATGAACCTCGCGGCATTCGGCGGGCACCTCGAAATCGTCAAGTTCCTGCACGAGAACCGGTCGGAAGGGTGCACCGAGAGCGCCATGGACCGCGCCGCGGGCGGCGGATACCTCGACATCGTGCGCTTCTTGCACGAGAATCGAGGCGAGGGCTGCACCGTCGACGCTATGAACGACGCCGCGTGCTTCGGCCATTTGGATGTTGTCCAGTTCCTGCACGAGAACCGAAGCGAAGGCTGCACGACCGACGCCATGGACGAGGCCGCGCGCTGCGGACACCTCCACGTCGTGGAGTGGCTGCACAGGAACCGCACGGAGGGCTGCACGACCAAGGCGATGGACGGCGCCGCGTGGTTTGGCCACCTGGATGTGCTCCAGTTCCTCCACGAGCATCGCAAAGAGGGCTGCACGCGGCGCGCAATTCGAGACGCCGTCGTCTCCGGTCACGATGAAGTCGTCGAGTGGCTCCGCCGCAACTACGAGCACTGCAGGATCGAGTGAAGGCATGCGCGTGATACTTCTGTATGTTGGTTTGCTGTGTATAGTTCTCTGAAAGAGACAGGGTGAATCACTGTGTACTCGAGTTCACGACAAAAAGGGGCGTTGGAGTCTGCTATCATCATTAATGATGCTATGCTACGTACGCCATCACAACGACCTAGTGAGCTCCGCCCTCTTTTCTCTTTCTCTCTCTTCTTCTTCGTGCTTACACCGTCAACCACCCCATCAAGACGAGCCGTTCACCTCAGGAACTTAGACCATAGCCGCCGTGTCGTTGGCGGTGCCGCTGGCCTCGATGTGCTCGTCGACATACGTGCTGGTAGACGCGCGCAGCATGAGCTCGTCCTCGATCTCGGCGAAGCTGAGGCCGAACGAGCCAACGTGGGCCGCGACAGAGACGAACAGGAGCACGAAGCCGGTCATGATGTGGCCGCAGTCACCCGTGCTGGAGCAGTCCTTGACCGACGACGAGGTGGAGAGCAGCACGGCGGCTAGCAGCACCACGGCGGCGAGCACTCCGTCCATAACACGCTCGACGCGAACAGCAGGGCGGGTCGCGAGCTTGGCGGTCTCAACAGCGACGACGTGCCACAACGAGTAGAGCGCCGAGGTGTAGCCTGCCATGATGGAGAACATGGGCATGGACGTGACCGAGCCGCTCTCGTACAGCTTGTAGCCCACGAGCAGCACGATGACGGAAACGACCGACGAGAGCAGCTGCACGGCGCGGCTAAAGCGGCGAGTGAGATGGAAGCTCGGGCGGTGCACAGCCAGCGTCGCCACACCCGAGGAGGCGGCTCCGTTGCTCGTGGGCTTGACGGGCGTCGCCACCGACGCATAAGTGTCCTCATTCGAGACGTCCTCCATGGTCGACGAGGGGAAGGACGTCTTGGTCGAGTCGTGCACGAAGCTCCAAGCGGCTGTGGCCACGAACAAGGCTGCATTGATGTACGTAACAACCACGCTGACCATCTTCATACCGCAGCGGAAGACCGGGTTGCCGCGCTTCTCGAAGTACGCCTCACGAACCTCGCAGTGCGGGATTACGTCGTGCTTCATCTCGAACGTGGCGCCAAGGACAAGCACCACGACGAGCGCGCAGTCGACCAGGCGCTGGTTGCGGACGCTCAGAGGCGAACCCGAGAGCTTGAGCAAGCGCAGAGCGACCACGTAATAGAGCGCACACAGCAAAGCGGCGTAGTTGGTGAAGTAGATAGCCGCGGTCGACTTGGCATCGAGCTGGAAGCCGCTACTGGCGTAGTACATGGGCGCGAGCACCAGCGCGGCGACCGATGCCATGATCTGCGCGACGCGGGCGATCAGGCGAGAGGCGGGGACGAGGCTCATGACTGGTTCTTGGACTGCTTTGATGAAAAGACTTGCTGTACACAGAACAAATTGAAGAGTGTGTTTGATGTGGCGGCAAACGCTTTTGGTGGTGGTGGTGAGGGAGGGAGGGGGGGGGGGGAGAGAAGAAGGAGGTGAAGAAGGAGAAGGTGAAAGGCGACGAGGTGAAGGAGCAGGGGGCTTGGCTGGTTTGGCAGCAGAGCTGTGTGTTTGGGGAAACACGAGCTGCACCACACGTATAGACAAGCACGCAATTCACCCCTTCTCGGTCTAGAACGGTGGTAAAGGGCAGTACTGAAGGTCGCAGATCGAATCCTCAGAGATGAGTTCGAGGCACCTCCTGGAGATTGAGAGGACCTGGCAGCTGTGCCCGTCGGCATGAGCAATCTTTGGAAAAGCTGAGAGGCCAAGAGGCTCGTGACAGCGACCAACCAGCGCGCACCATCGGCTGTTGTGGTTGTTGTGGTCACCTCTCGCTGCATCTCGTCTCCTCCAGTGTCCGTCCTGGGGCGGTGCGAATGAAATCGAACTTTACTGTGCAGCACGGAGCGACGAGGATAGGCAGAATTAGTCCGATCTGGCCCATATGGCGTACATGCGCCTGGCAGACCGGCTGAAACGCTGCTGTCATCATCCGAGTGATGTACACCACCAGCATCTGTCTTCAACTGCTCACAGAGACTCTCCTCCCACTCCCAAGCGCACGTGGGCTGGCCCAATCGCTGCCTGAGGCTTCGTGCAAGTCGCTTCATGTCCAAGTTTGGTTTCTTTGTCCATCAGAGCGCACGTATGTGCCTTTGGCCAATCGCCTCTCCTGTTTGGTCCAGTATAACTAACATCGGTCTGATCAGTCACGGGAATGGTGGCCCCTTTGTCTGCAAGCGGATCGACCACTGTGAGGACCATTGACAGGCGCATCAACATTGCAGGGGATCGGATGATGCCCCTCACCTGGCTACGACACATGCAGCGCGTATTCATTCCTCTGGGTTGCTGATGCCCCTGGCGGTCTGCATTCTAACCCTCTCGCCCATTAATGTCTCGCGTGTGTCGGTCTGCTAACAGGAGCAGAAGACGCGACAGCACGCGTGCCGCGATCCAATCGCGCCGACACTTGCTGGGTGGCAGTGAATTTCAAGTATAGCGAGGTGGATTAACAGCTTGCGATGGTGGCTTTGAGTCGCCGATGGCTCCTCCGCACCAACAGTTGACCGTCTAGCGAGCACGGCGCGCATCCAACGAGCTATGCAGACGGCTGACCGAGGTGGGGAAGCGATCAACTGTGTCGTGGACCTTGCAGCGCGCGAGACGATTGGCCACCGACACGTGATCCGGATCAATGGACTGGAGAAACGCGCGACCGTCGGCACGGGTCCACCTTGGTTACAACAGGATGTGTCGCTTTCGATGGCGTTCACGGCTGGTCGATGCGCAATACTGCTGTATGATGCTCGGGTGTTCTGATCGATGGAACAGGTCCGAGGTGGAGCACATAATGTCAACCCCCAGTGTACACGCGACGTCCAGTGACTTCGGGCTCTCATGGATATCTGTCCTTCCATGTGTGTTGTAGTAAACGACCCATCCTGTTCGCAGCTTGTCCAAGAGCCACGCTGCCGACTCCTCAGTGTTTAATTTGCTTCGAACTCCACACGCATCGAACCCCACTACACCCCGCCAACCATGAAGACAGTCGCTTCTCTCGTTACTGTTGCTGCTGTTGCCGCCCTTGCTCAGGCCGAGACGTGCGACTATTCGGCCGTCAAACCCGATTTCCACCAGATCGGCACGCCGATGGCTTCGTGCGAGAACGCCACGGGGATCGACTTCGAGATCGGGTCCGAGTTGAGCCTGTCGAGCACGCAGCAGAGCGAGATCTGCTCTGAGTGCTCAGCCATGGTGGAGCTCATCTACTCGTTCACGTGGTACGACTGCGTCATGGAGATCGACGGCGTGAACCAGACCGTCAAATCGTACTACGAGATGCTGGTTGGGTCGTGCTCCAACTCCACGAGCTCCAGCGGCTCGACTGCTGCGTCTGCCGGCTCGACCTCGACCACCACGACCTCGTCTGCTGGCACGGCGCTTCTTTCGACCGCGGCAGCGCTCGCTTCATACACACTTGCTACTCTCGCCTTGTAAGCGTCTGCGGGTACTGCTTCTTCGGTATCGAAGTGCTGCTCGAAGGGTTTCCAACGACGACGTAGTAAACCAGCGTGAGCTGGTTGAGGCTTAAGACGAGGGTGAGATTTATAAAGCAGCCAACACGCCAACGCCATCCATCTTCTTTAGTCCCAACGTTTGCATTGGTATCGTTCGCTGTTGCATTGGAATCTCTCTCCCAGCTAATTCAACTCGTGATGTTTCCTGCAAAAACGCATAACGTAGTGTTCACAATCATGCCAGCAACAGGCGATGATGCTCGCACCACCTCCATCCTTTCCTCAAGGGGGTCTCGCCGCCTCAGAGTCGCTCCCCGTGGTCTGACATTGAATGTAACAGCATTGCGCCGCGACTACGACGACCTCATCTCCCTGCGGGTGTAGATGGACGCTTTGCGGCTGCCATCCCCGGAGATGCGCTCGATCACGTTGACAACGATACATATCCGCGGGTCGAGCGCAGCGCCTCGGTGTCTGATGAGATGGGCGGGCGGCTCGTCGTGTGTCTGCAGCCAATCACCTGAAGTGGGCCGATCTGCTGGGCATCAACACCTACTAATGCTGATTACTCCTTCAGTGACAAGGCCAAGTCGACGGTAACCTTGAGCTTGCTGGTCCTGCTGTTCGGCCGTTTGAAAAGGCGTCTCTGGGTGACCGAGGGCACGCGCACGTCACGCGTCAACGCTTGCGTCTCCGCTTGCGAATGAGGGACACTGTCGGTGGCCGCGCGTGCCTCTCACGAATCGAGTTGGTCAGCGATTAGCCGAATGATTTAGTGGGCGCAGTGATTAACAGCGGTGCGTATACATTTCATCAAGACGGATGATGCCCTTGGAGCGAACTGGGAGATGGGTCGCGAAGCATGGTCTTGCGCAGAATTCCACGGTGGCGCTGCTCTCAACTCGTGGTCTGTCGTTGACAGGCTGTCGAGGGAAATAGCAAGACCGTCGCAAGGTGGGCGTCGGCACACAAACCACTTGCTTGCTGGATTGCGCACTCGACACCGGGGGTGGTCCCCTCCGGCGGCCAATTCGCCATTGGCCACGGGCGCGTCCCATCCGTGACACAGCACCAGCAGTCCTCGCATGACCACTACATACAGTGCTTGCTGTACACACCTTTGCGGTTGACCAGTGGGTTATAACGGGTGGACCCGGGGCGAACTTCGCAACTAACGGGACGCTAAGTTGCCCCATATAAGCGAGACAAGCATGGGAGCCGATCCGTGGTGCACCGGCCACGAACCGACATGTCGGTGCTTCACCACACGCCGTTGATGTGTCTCCTCATTCTCCAACTTCCCCAACGCCCCTCGGAGTGCCTCACCTACCCAGCCACCTCTCCAGACTCCTTGCCATGAAGACGCTCGCTGTGTTCACCACGGCTGTAGTCGCGCTCGCTGCTGTTTCTGCCGAAGACGCGTGCGACAACTCGCTGGTGAAGCCGTACTTCCATCAAATCGGAGACTTCATGACCGCCTGCGAGAACGCGACGAGCATCAACCTCCAGTCGGGCTCGGTGCTGTCGCTCACCAGCGACGAGCAGAGTGAGATCTGCTCCGAGTGCTCGGCCTTGGTAGAGCTCGTGTACACGTTCACGTGGTATGACTGCGAGATCGCGATCGACGGAGCCGACCAAGTCCTCTCAACGTACTTTGAGACCCTCGTCGGAACTTGCCTGAACACTACGAGCAGCAGCAGTGGCAGTAGTGCGTCGGCCACTTCCGTCGCGGCTTCTTCGTCTGCAACTACTGTTTCGAACGCTAGCACGGCTTCGACCGAGTCCTCGATTTCGTCGTCGACTTCAACGTCGGTCGCTGCGTGCGACAACTCGCTCGTCAAGCCCTACTTCCACCAGATCGGCGGCTCCATGATTACGTGCGAGAAAGTGACAGGCATCAACCTCCAGTCTGGTTCGGTGCTGAGTCTTACCAGCGAGCAGCAGAGCGAAATCTGCTCCGAGTGCACCGCTATGGTTGATCTGGCGTATACTTTCACGTGGTACGACTGTGAGATTGAGATCGATGGCGCCGACCAGGTCTTGTCCACGTACTTTGAGGCCCTCGTCGGCACATGCAGCAACTCCACGAGCAGTAGCAGCGGCAGCAGTACCACGTCGACGATTGTATCTGCTACCCCAAGCACCAGCAGCGACACCAGCACCAGGACTACGGCGACTAGCGGCAGCAGTTCCGCCTCAACCCCCACTCCGACGACCACAAGCAGCGCGTCTTCGCTGATTTCGAGTGCTGCTCTCGCCGCTACGTGCTTGCTCATCGCGCTCACCATGTAAGTCTTAGATTGGACCACCACCATTCCCCTTTTTGCGCCAAATTGACCAGATCGAACCCAGTGAGATCGAAGAGAAGGCAAATGTGGGAATGCACGTACATGGTTTGATTTTGATTCCTTGCACGGACCACTGGTGTCTTTTCTTGACGACTATCGATTCTGGCCGAGAAGATGCTTTGCTCACAGTTTGCAGCCGAAAACAAACTGAATACACAGCCACCACGAATCCACTGTGGCACAACGTTTGCGGAGCCTCGGCGTGGCGATTGCTATCTCGAGTGTTTATCGTAGCCTCTTCAATCTTGTCGGGCGCGTGCTGACTCCTGACGGAGTGATCGGGGTCGCGAGCGATGGAGTACCTCCCACTTTCTCGTCCGCACTAGTTGGGGCTGATTCTGGCTGCGATTCATTTGCTGGTTCTGTCGATGGCGGACTTAGTCTTGAGACTGGCCGCGCTGAGTTGTTTGGAGCGACATTGACTCCAACACGCCGTACTTTCGTCGGTGGAAGCTCTTTGTCAATGAGACTAGGCAGGCGCTCTGCCGGTAAGAAGGCGTGGGACACGGCTCTAAAGCGCAGCCAAGCACACAATCCATAATGAAATCGTCAGAATAAGCTTGGAAGACAACGTTGACTCATAAGATACAATCCCTTACTGGATGTCATCCTTGAGCAATGACGTCTCGAGTGCTTTCAGTTGCCCTCCTGTGCGATGCTTGATTGCAAGCTCCACCAGCCGCCCGATGCTGCAAACACAGAAACACAACACAAACCATTGTCAATCTGTCTGCATCACCATGCATGACGAAGTACATGACATGAATCGAATGCCAGCCTGCACTTACTTGTGGTACGCTACGAAGTTCAGGAACTCTTGTGACGCGCGCGAGCACTTGCCAATACCGATCCACTGCCGAAAGTGCTGCGCCTTGTTGTTCATGAAGTTCATCTTGCGACCCTTCGCGAACACATCGTAGATAGACCACTCCATCGACTTGGTGCGCTCGTCCGCGAATCGAATGCGTTCCTGAACAGCCAACACGACGTTAGATTCAGAGGTAATGTGGACCTCATCAAGTACCCACGCACCATGAACGCCTCGTTGAAGACGGCTTCCGACTCCGACACAGCAAACAGATCGAGCTCTTCGGCGAGCTCCTCCTCTTCCACGTCTTCCAGCTCGTTCTGCTCGTGCTTGGTCTCGCCACGGAACTCACGCCAGCGCCCGTAGTAGATAGCTTCATCATCGAAAATCTCAACAAGCGTCTACAAACATTCGCAGCGGTTCACCCAACAGTGAGCTTCCGTGTGCATGTCAACGATCATGTGCAGATATACAACGCAGCCGTACCCTCAAGCACGAGCCCTGAGCTAGTTCTTCTGGGCCCATCGTCTGTAATCTCCGCCGGATGAGCTCGCCGACTGTGAACGTCAAGGTAGAGACAACAACAGTCAGAACCCAAGCGTGAGCCCATTATCGCGATAAAACAACATCGTTTTACCAAGGTAATGGACTTCCTCGACTGCCGTGACGCATGACCGGTCGGCATCGCCGAACGTGCTCATCATGGCGCTGATGGTGTGCAGGAGCGTGCCCTTGGCGCCTTTCAGCTCACCGTGAGTCACTCCGCAGACGCACTCATGCTCGTAAAATTCTGCCTCAGCCAGTTTCCACCGAGCCTTGAGCCGCTTCTTGGCCTCGCGCGCGCTCTCCGCGTACTCAGCAACCGCCGCGGGCGCCACATACGCGCTGTTCGGGTGCAAATCCGTCGCCGCGTTGGCCGGGGCCGATCGCAGCGTCCGCCGCTGCAGCATTTGCAGATACGGATCTGCTTTGACCGCTGTCAGTGGTTTTGGGGCGGTGTCAACAGTAGTCGATGCAGATTCGGATGGTGCAGACGCTCCTTCGGGTGATGGCGCGTCACTTTCGACGGTCTTCGTCGGCAGCGGTTTGCGTGTGCGCCGGTCGCGAATGTACTCGAGCATGCGCTTTTTCTGGTCCAGCGGCAGCGTCTTCCACGCGTTCGTCTGCCCGCCAGGCGTCTTCGTTAGTCATGATAACGCACCAAAGCCACGGACGCACTGCCCTGCGCACCTCCTTGTACGGGTACTGCTGCTGGATAGCGTGGAAGAGGCGGTGCACCTGCTCCAACAGCGGCAGCCGCGCCAGATCCTTCAGCCCGTACTCGCTCTCCTCGTCGCTCGCGTCGCCCTCGTCCTCGCCCTCGCGCCGCACGCGCTCGACGTCCGCCGCTGTCTCATCCGCCATTCCTGCCAGTGCTTTGCCAAAAGTGATCGTCGGGGGTTACCCTTTGAGTGTATGATCCGATTTAAATTGATCAATTTAAGCTATGTGGTCCACATTACGTGTTTTGAATGTGCAATCCAGATTCTATTGGAACAATATGCACTATTTTTATTGGACCGTAGAGAAATGCACTTTTTCCTTATTGGCATCAACCAAACTGACCGGAACAAGTCTGGAGACGTAGGGCGAGATGGCGGACGCGGACGGAGCGGCGGTTGCGGCGGCCAAGACGCGTAGGGACAGCGCGGCGGAGCTCGTGTCGGGCAGCATCAGCCTGCCGTCCGCGGAGGAGAACACGCTGGACGAGCCCGTCTCCGCGACGATCGTGCGTGCCTCTGGCGTGGAGATATGTCGATTCACGTGAGGCAGGTCGATGACTGGTTCGTATCGTGGCCTGCGCTTTGTTGTGTTGATCTCCCGTAGATGCGGGACGTACGACTCGTGGGAGGCAAGCTCAAGGTCGTGCTCATGCCGCGCAACACGTCGGACGAGACGCTCAAGGCGCTGCGCGACTGTGCGTATCCTCTCCTATTTGCCATGAATCTGAACGAGAGAAAGCGGGTGACTGACGCGGCTGATGTTAACCATGATCATTTGTAGGGGACCTGTGGGGCCCACTGATGCTCTGTCTAGCGCTTTCCATGTATACCTTCGCTCTCTCATACCGCTATTGTCGTTCTGCTTGATGCTGACTGACATCTGTCGCCTCTAACGCTCGCTACTATCCGGCTATAGCATGTTGAGCGTGTCAGCGCCCGCACAACAATCGGCGATGGTCTTCACCGGCGTGTTCGTCGTCATCTGGGTGGGCGCCGCCGTCGTGACGATCAACGCGCAGCTCCTCGGAAGCACCATGTATGCTGCTCTGCGATCCGTTCTCTAGCCAGTCACTGATGTGAGGGATGGCATCCAACTAACGCGTCCCCGTCTTGTGCATGGGCAACGGTGCAGCTCGTTCTTCCAGAGCGTGTGCGTGCTGGGTTACTGCGTGTTCCCGCTGAACCTCGCGACGCTGCTGTGCATGGTGCTCAAGGTGGTCGTCTCGCACGTGCTGCTGCGCCTGCTCATCGTCGCAGTCGGCTTCCTCTGGTCCACGCGAGGTAAGATTCCGCCCCCATTGCTGCTACTACCCGCCTGTACGTCGTTCACTCATACGCCTCCGTCTCTCTCGCACAGCATCTGTGGTGTTCATGTCCAAGCTGGTGCCGCCCAAGCGCAAGGCGCTCACGGTGTACCCCGTGCTGCTCTTCTACCTCTTCATCAGCTGGATGGTGCTCATCCAGTAGCAAGCACCGACATGTCACGCACAACCGAGCAGAACGAGCAGGAAGTGGTGCAGTCACGAAGAAGAGGGAGGTCATGGAGCCTCCATGATGGCCATCGCCACGTGCTCTCATGTCGAATTCAACAGTAACCGTGGATATACGTTTCAAGAGCATGCACGTGTGCTCTCCAAGTGTGTTATCACAGTACGTCTAACCCCGCGGTGATTACCATCAATCATCACCGCCACTATCAAATCCGATACTAGAAAAAGAACCGAAAGGAGAAATGAGTGGAAGCGCCGCGGAGCAGCTCTCGCGCCTTATCAGCGACCTGGAGACGGACCTGGGCGTGGACGCCAACGCGCCGACGGCCGCCCCGGCCCCCGCGGCGGACGCGCCGGCCCCGAAGAAAAAGCAAGAGAAGGGCGAGGCCAAGCCCAAGAAGGAGAAGGCGCCCAAGCCGGCCAAGAAGGCGGCGGCCGACCCGGACCAGCCCGAGATCACCAAGCTTGACATCCGCGTGGGCCAGATCGTCAAGGTCTGGAAGCACGAGACCGCCGACAAGTATGTGCCTCTCTCTAGCTGTCGTGTGGCTTTCCTTCTCTCCTCCATTGATCACTAACGAGAGACTATGCGACGACAGGCTGTACTGCGAGGAAATCGACGTGGGCGAGGACGCGCCGCGGCAGATCGCGAGCGGGCTCGTGCACCACTACTCGCTGGAGGAGATGCAGGGCCGCCGCATCCTAGTGCTGTGCAACCTCAAGCCGCGTAACCTCGTGGGTTTCAAGAGCCACGGCATGGTCATGTGCGCCGCCGCGCCGCTCGCGGACGGCAAGGAGAAGGTCGCGTTCGTGGACCCGCCCGCGGGCGCCGCCGTGGGCGAGCGCATCGTGTTCGAGGGCCTCTCGGGCGAGCCTTTCACGCCCGCGCAGGTCGAGAAGAAAAAGGTGCTCGTCAACCTGGGCGACGACATGAAGACGGACGCAGACGGCGTCGCCAAGTGGAAGGAGCACGTTTTCAGCACGTCCGCCGGCCCCTGCACGGCTCCCGTCCCCAACGCCGTCATCAGATAAACGGGAAGCGTGAGAGGAGGTGCTCAAGTGAGAGGAATGGTCAATCCATTCCGAGGCTCCCTGCTCCTACTACACGTGGCTCGGCGCTAGCTACAGACATGCAAAACAAGCCGATCGACTGCATCAGTTGCGCTTCCGCTTGGCCGGCGCCTTGCGGCCCTTGTCGCCGGCCGCCTTGGCCTTGGCCTTCTCCTCTTTCGCCGCCTTCTTGCTGGGCTTGCGCTGCTTCTTGGCCGCTTTCTTGGCCAGAGCGTCCTCATAATCCTCGTCCTCGCCTTCTTCGTCAGCCTCCACAGTCTGCGACTTCGCCCGCGACTTCTTGGGTGCAGCCTCCTGCTCCTGATCTTCGTCCTCTTTCGGAATTGACGCCTTGCTCGGCTTCTTGTCCTTTGCCTTGACGCGTGAGGTGACGTGCCGCCGGGTGTTCTCCGTCTCGGACGACGACGAACCGTCGGACGCCGACTCGAACGCGCTGGCCAGGTCCTTCCGCATCGACTCCTCCAGATCCGCTTGCGAGAACTTGCCACTCTTGCGCCCCGCCTGGTCGACCGCTGGTGAGCTCGCCGTCACGTTCCACCGCCCGCCGCTGCCCGAGCCTGCGGCGTTCTGGCTCGGCGAGAACAGCAGCGTCGACTCTTCCTCTGCCTGACGCCTGGCCTCCTCGCTCGATGCCCTGCGCTGCCGGACGCCGCGGCGAGGAGTTGACGTCGGCGGCAGGCTCTGACGTCGTCGCTGGCGAGCAGCGGCGCGCTCAGTGGCCGGAGACTCGCTGTTCCGTAGCCGGATCGGCGTCTGCATGGCTTCAGGGCGATCCAGAGGTGATTCACTGACTGGCGGGGCCTTCGACGCCTTCCCGCGGCGGCGTCGAGGCGGTGGCGACGGCGTCTTGGTTTGTGCAGACGCGTCGATGTCGACGGCCGGCGCCATCGACTTGCGCGCTTCCTTCTCCTGCTGCTGCTTTTGCTGCAGCTCGTGCTGGCGCAGATCGTACTCGAGCTCCATGGCCATCTGCGGGTCCGAGTCCATGAAGATGCCCTTGACCTCCTGGCGATACAGCTTGAACAGCTCGCGGATGTAGTGCAGCAGGTACCGCATCAGCGGGCTGTGCTTGGACTCGAGCTTGTGCTTGAGCCCGATCAGCACGGGCACCACGTTCTCCAGGAAGTTCTTCTTGGACATCTTTGAGAGAAGCTTGCCCTTGGCAGCGGCCAGTTGCGCCGCGACGTTGCCGCCGCCCGTTTCCTCGCCAGCGTTCGCCACGTCGTCGCCGTCCCCAACGTCCTCGTCCTCGTCCTTGGATGAAGACAGCTTGATGTCGGGTGAGCACAGGATCGCGAACGTGTCCTTGAGCACGGCCTCCGTGCCGTCGTCGGTGATCTGGGACGGGTTGTCGCACAGTGGCAGCTTCCCGTCCGTCACCTCCTCCAGGATCTCCGTGCACAGCTTCATGGAGATCTGTAGCTTCTGCTCGTCCGTCATGTGCTGCAGCAGGAACTGGTACAGCTTGGCGCGCTGATGGAAGCGGTCGTCGCCCGGCAGCGACAGCTCCTGCACGCCCTCCTTCTCGAACGGCTCCGAAAAGATGAGCTTCCCGCGGTTGCCGTTCAGCACGAAGATCATCTCGACGAACTTGCTCGTGAATAAGTGCGGCGTCTTGTGCAGCAGCGGACCGCACAGAATGTGCCGCGCCAGGTTCGATAGATCCTCGTGCTTGTCAACGGCGGCGCGGAGGAAGAAGCGCAGCAGCGACTCGCGCCACTTGATGTAGTCCTGCAGGATCAGCTGGGAGAAGAGCAGCAGCGCGCTGCGACGCAAGAGCGCGCTCTTGTCGAGCAGCGACAGCGCGATCGTCGGCACGTACGCGTCCACAAGTGCCGTGTAGCGCAGCGACAGGTCGCCCAGGATGAGTAGGATGTTCGCGCGGATGTCGTGTACGGGGCACGTGCGCAACTCGCGAATGAGCATGGTGATACAGCTCTTGGCGAGCTTCTGGTCGCGCAGACACAGCTTCCCGAGCGTCACGAACGCGCAGACGCGGACCGGCGTCGGGACGTCCACCACGATCGGCGCCACGGACGCAACGGACGCCACAGATCTCGTGTCGTCGTCAGGCGCCTCCTTGCCCACGTCGCCTGGTCGCGCGGCAACCTTCGGCGGCAAGAACATCTGAACGAGAGCCTTGAGCGCGGAGCTGACGGGCAGCAGCGCGACGCTCTCGTTGTCCTTGTCGAACTCGAGCAGCGCGACGTCGCCGATGGAGATGAGTTGCTTCTGGAGTAGCTCAGTCTGATCCTCAATGATCTCCGGAGAGCCGTCGATGCATCGCCGAAGGTTCTCCTCGCAGATGTCAAGTAGTCGCTTCCCCCACGCGAAGCTGATCCCCCGTCCAGCCTCAGCCGTCGGTGCCTTGGACTTGCAGATGCTGTTGAGAGCGAGCACGGCGTCCGAAATGACGTTCATGGGGATCGCGAACGAGTTGAGAGAGATCAAAACACTGTCGGCAATCTCCTTGGCGTCCTGGGCGTCAATCACGGGCGAAATGGCCGCGATCACTCGCAGGATACGCTTGGATCCTTCGTTGAACGCAACCGGCAGCTCCTGCTCCTGCAGCTTGTTCCAGCACTCGACGACGATGCCCAGGTTCTGCTGCTCTCCTTGGGCAGCGGCCTCGATGAGCTTGCCGGACAGCGCGAGCTCCTCCAGCACGATCCAGCTGAACCCCCAGTAGCGAGAGAGTTCGCGCACGATTGGATCGTCCAGTTCCTCATCCTCGTCGGGAGTGTACGAGTGCACGCAGTGGCGGATCGCGTGGATGCACGTGCGCGTGAGCTTCTTGATGTTCACCTTGTCGTCCTTGGCGAGGAGCCGCAGCGCCTTCTGTGCGCACTTGGCCATCACCCCGTCCAGATGCGAGACGAGGTTCCACACCGAGTCGTACTCCTCCCGCTTATCGTCGTTCCGACGGTAGTCGTACCACGACAGCATCCGCTCGAACAGCACTCGGTTGGTCCACTCTACTGAACACGTTTGAACGGTGGACTCAGCGTCTACACACAGCGGCAGCACACCAATGTTCCACAGCTTCTGAGCGTCATCGTCGCGCGGGAAGCGGATGAGGATCGACGACAGCGACTTGATCGCCTGTACGCGGACGATGACGGACGAGTCTGTGCAGCGTCCGTGGATGTCGAACAGGTCTTGCCGCTTCGATGGATGCACGACCGTGCCGCCTGGAGAGGCGACGCAGGACGCCTGCAGCGCCTGGACTGCGGCGCGACGGACAAACGTCTTATCGTCATTGAGGGCGTCTCTGAACAGCTCCGTCAGGCGGATCAATAGCGGCGTTTCCTCGTAGGCTGGGTTGCCGTCCTTGTCCACCGTACGTTCATACAGTAGAGCTTGAAGTGAGTCGGCGATCGTCGAGGAAGTCACATTGGTACGTTCATCGTCATCATCACTGGCTGCTCCGTTATTGACACGTGTGCCAGCCAAGCCCAGCGCGAGCGTCGACGACAATCCAGTGATCGCTTTCGCGCGAACAGACGACATCTTGTCCCCAGACCGGTCGATCAAGATGTCGACGAGCGGTCCGACACCGGAGAAGGCGACCAGTGCCCTCGGGATCGCGTCACTCGGGACGTTCCAGAACTCGTGCTCCACTACAAGTCGACTGACCAGCTCCACTGCGAACTGCCGGTGCTTCGCCTTGATGTTCCGCGAGTAGCTGCCTAGGAACCGCGCAAAGCGCACGCGATCCTCCTCCGAAAGCACGAGGCGCTGGTCTCGATGAGACTCACCGACGCATTTTCCTATCGCCATGGAGAAGGAGTACGCCAGGACTCGTTGGCGTTCCTCCGAACGATCGGGTGACTGGAGGCAGATGTTCTGCAGTAACCCAAGCCGTAGGAGCGATAGCTGTTTGTCCTTGTCTTCGCGATCGGCGGCTTCCGACTGCAATCGCGACCGCATTTGCTGCTCTACTTGATCGATGATCTCCATCGCAAACTTGTGGAAACGAAGAGCAGACCGGGACTCCTTGGCGGACACGTCCTGAAACGCCAGGCCGGGGATGTAGCAGTGGACGACGGCTCGAGCGATCTCCATCGCATCTCCGTGCGAACCGGTGATCAGCGCGGTCAGCACCGCTTTGGTCTTCTCCATCATGACAGAGTTGGTCGCGTCGTTGGCCGGAGATACAGCCGTCTGAAGATATACCTGCGTTTCAATGGTCGGGAAGATGGATTCCCGGCTCGCGGCGAGGGAAGACTTCTGCAGGAAGGCAGCCAGCATGTCCAGCAGGTCCAGGCCGAACTGCGTGAGCTGGCGGTGACGCGTGTGCTCCGCCTCCTCGTCCGACCCGCTCGTGTCGTCGTCTACGTCGTTTTCGCCGCTGTCATCGTCACGTTGGCCGCGCCGTTGGCTGTTGGTTTGCGACCTCTTCGAGGCTCCTGCCCGCTTCCGGCCGCCAGCCTTGCGCGCGCCGTCGGCATCAGGCTCCTTGGCCATCAAGATTACCCACTTGCGGAGCAGATCCATCACCTGGCGGTACACATAGGGCATGAAGAGACCATACGCCGACCCCCCGGGCAGCTGCAGCCACGCGAGGTACACCTTGGAGGCCACGAGCGCCTTGGTCAGCGCGCGGCTCTTCTTGTGCGGCTCCAGAGCCGAGTACCCCTCGCGGATGTTGATGGTCGCGAAGAGCAGCGTAAACAGCGAGCGATAGACGGCTGTGCGACGCCCGCCGTCGCCCACGACGGCCGCGATGGCGTCGTCCGATGCCAGGAACGTCCACACGCGCGTGTCGGTGTGGCTCTCGTCTCTCGAGGCGCGCAAGTACTTGGCGAGCACGCGGTCCACGCGGCGCAGCCTACCGAGCGTCGCGTTGCGCGCGAACGCGTTGCTGGTGCCGCCGTCCTCCTCCGCGACGGCCACGGCCGTGCCGCCCGTGCCGAACAGCGACGCGACCGCACTTTCGGGCACGTCGCCCAATTCCAGTGCACGCAGCGCCTGCGCCAGCTCCGGCTCTGGGTCCCGCATCGCCTCGCCGTGTGCCTGTGCCTGTGCTTCGCTGGCTGATGCCTTAGATGGAGGCGAACAGAACGGAAGAAGACCGCTTGAAGGCGCTTTGTAAAAATGGCGCCACCAAGATGGCGCCTCCGTCATTTTCAAAAGGGGTCGGCGGGCTGGTAATAGAGTCGACCACGGTACGCCCCGTCCGAAAAAAGCTAAAGTATCTATATTTCGTCTCAATACATATATGTACATATACCAAATGTGAACATGGCGATAACGTAACATACGTACTGATTTGAGATGATGATAATTATACCACTACTAGTGCAACTGCGGTGAGTGTTAAATCAGTGGATTGGTAATCCTCGGCGTGCTGATTGGTTACCGCATGGCAGTCAGAGTACTGAGTTAGTAAATACAACGATTAGACGTTAAATCAGTGGATTGGTAAATATCAATTAATTTTTACTGGCAGTAATATTTATTCTTGGTTAATAGTAGTGGTTAACTCTAATTGGGGGTATACTTAAAATCAACAAAATTTATCTTAAAACAGTTTTCGAACATTTCTAGGCGATTCTTCAGTACATTTTTTGACTTGATTATTGTAAACGAGGTTTTCCAAGCCGATTTCGCAGACTTTGTAAATTTTTGTACTGATTGTCGTTAATCACTGGTACTGATTGTAAATTCCAGAGTATCCATCAGTGCATTATTAGACTTGATTTTTGTATGCAAAAGGCCTTTCCCAGCCAATTGCACTTATTTTGTTACTACTTGCACTGAATTTTTGTTTGTTTTCAATAAACATGTACTGATATATGTTAATAATAAATACTGATCGTTATTAGGATACACAATTTCAGTAATATGTTGCTTGTGGATCACACATGTTAGTAGAGTATGGAGACCCTAGTGGCGCGTCTGGTTGAGCTGAGGCGGAACCGTATGAGTGGTCAAGGCGGCTGGGAAGAGGTGACCGCCATGGGCTCACACTGCCCGCGAGTGATCGAAGGAGCAGAAGCGTCAGTTTGAGTCGATTATGCCCCCCTAACCATTCGAGCGAATGCAGCAGCGGTACAGAGAGTTCAGGTACGTGGCGGTGTACACCATTTCCCTGGCTACTTGCAAAGTTTTAGAGCAATGTGAAAAGGGGATGGGAGCCTTAAAATAGACAGTACAGGAGGTGACAAAAAAGTCGTTTCCCAAACCCACAGAAAATGTCCATCACAGTTTTCAGCCAGAACGAAAAAGACAAAATGGCGCGAAATAACCGCATTTTCGCGCGCGATTTTTACTGCGCGCTGCAGCCACCAACCGCAAATCAAATGAATGTTTGACGAGTCAAAAGGCAACGAATGGGCATCATTTCTCCACAAAGGCAGTGGTATGATAGTCCATCGGTTTCATTTCGAAAAAGTCATCAACAAGCGCAATGCCGACAACCCCTCACGCCCCTACTAAGATGACGACTCATGATTGTGAGGTCGCCAAGCAGCGCGTTGTTCGTGTCTTCCGCGATGGTGGGGCTTGGCGTCTCGCTGCCATTCACAACGACCTGCCCTACGCTACTGCCCGCTGCACGATCGTAATCGACGGTGCTCCGCTGAAGCAGCGCGGTGGTGTCCGGCAGTTCTGTGTCAAGATGACGGTGGACGTTATGTGCAAGTTGGAGGAGTAACTTGACGAGGACTGCCGGATGACGCTGATTGACATGTGCGACCGCCTGAGAGGCGACATGGGCGTCGTCGTGTGCAAGTCGTTGGTCCGTCACGCGCTACATGGCATGCTGTATAGCATCAAGAAGCTGCGGACCCAGAAGGCTACCATGAACACTACGGCAAACAAGAGAAAGCGGAAGACCTTTGTGGTCAAGCTGAACGAGCACATCGCTCGCGGCGACATGATCGTGTATCAAGATGAGACCAAATTCAACCTTTATCTGTCGCGCACGGAGGGGCATTCGCGCGTCGGCGAGCGTGCTGTCGTCAAGCTCCCGCCGTTCCAAGGTCAAAATCTACATGTACAGGGCGGTGTCTCGTCAGGCTCGGGACTCGCTGTAACCGGGCGAGCTTTACACCCGGTTATTTAGGTTCACACAGGTGCGCTGTATGAGGAAGCGAAACTCTTTAATGCTAATCTGTACGAATAACGTACAGATTTACAATAAGAGAAGGGTTTTAGCTTTAGCGCAAATCGAGAACTGAATTGACAAAGTTAAGCGCCTCGTCTGGCCCTGTCAGACGAGCGCAAGGTCCCTAACCCCTACTATCCTATATATGCATTGTGGGAGGTACCCACGGCTGGACGTGAGAGCCCCACGTGAAAGGAAGAACTGTGATTGGTAGAAATTGGGGGCTTTCTACCAATGGGAAAACTGGAAAAGCGCGGACAGCCAATGGGCGGCTGTCCGATAATACAAGGACTTAGTGTGGCATACACTAGTCCTGCTAGGGACCGAACCGAGCCTAGTGTGGCCACACCAAGCTCGCACAGTACTGGACTGGACTGTACCCAATAGCGTACCCCGAGTACGCTGTGTGCAACCCTGTTACACTCGTGCTTCTCCGGACCCATGAAGGGTCCATCAAGAAGGAGAAGAACGCGCGTTTCATCGCTGATCTCTTTGTAGCCACTCTGCGCTTCGCTGAGTATCGTGAGCTGCATTCGTCAAACAAGATCGTCATCGTCACGGACAGCGCACCTGCCCATAGCGGCGTCGAGGACCTGACGCGCGATATCCTCGCGTCCGACGGCATCGTGAATGGTAGCAAGTTGGTCGTGCTGAGCTTGGGGCCGTACAGTCCAATGCTAAGTCCTATTCAGGGGTGCTGGAACGTTCTATAGGCCAAGATGCGCCACTTCATGGCTGCCAAAAAAGACGAATTCCTTGTTCGGGGTGACTATGACACCTTTACAGCCCACTACCTTGCACTGACGAAAGAGGCAGTAGCGGTGAGCTATCCAGCGATCGCTTAACGCTTGGTTTGGCCCATGGAACGCCATTGTTTAAAAGCGTGCTTTGCAGCTGAACGCGGTGAGGATATGGTGCTTGGAAAGTGACAGTGCTTTCACTTTGGTATGAACAGGAGATGAGCAAATCTGGAGCTGGTGAAAAAAATGGACGTTTCTTGTCATAAAACCTAATCTGTGTTTTTTTAACCAAAAACCTCATTTTCACATTGCTCTAAACTTTGCAAGTAGCCAGGGAAATGCAGTACCGACTGAAAACCCGCGTGTTCGACCACTGGTCTTAGTGATCGAATCGAAGCTGATGCGGATGTGTTTAAGAATGCTAGGCAGCAGTGAGGCTACTGTGTCTATCGAAGGAAGAACGAGCGAAGATCACTGCATGCATCGTTGTCGGCGTGTGGTGTGCGTCTCCATCGTCGCATGCTTTGTTGAAGATAGGTCGTCAGCAAAACCCGTGGGTTCTATTGTTTTGTACCCGTGGGTCCTGGTCTTCTGCGCGTGCGCAACCTGCAACAGCGACTCGACCAGGTCGTGGGCTCGGGCCAGCCTCCAACGACGTAGTTACAGTGGAGGCACCGGAACACTTCCGAGGAGCCCAGGCCCAGGTGCAGCCATGCTTGTGTACATTTCAGAACAGACCACGAGGGTCTTGCCCAGCAGTGCGCACTTCACCTGCAGGAGCTGGCGGAACGCGCAGTGCTTGAGTCTCTATGGTATCGTTGAACCCGTGGTTCCTGCTGGTGCTCTTCTTCACCATGTCCTTCGTCCAGAAGACCGGGAGAATGATCGTGTTGTAGTGCTTGGCCAGGAACGCGCACGCTTGGTAGTGCAGTTCTTCATCTTCGCGGTGGTCGTGTTGAAAGCACGCTTGGCTATCACGTACGCTTTCCATTGCTTCCCCGATCGATGACCACGGCAGTTGAGAATCATAGCCATGTCGTGCTGCGCCTAGCTCGCTCGAGCCTTCAGGGCGACCAGGTGGGCTCGGGCTCGCTCATCGGTGCTCGTCGTGAGGTCGGCATGACAGCGGCCAATCTTCACGATGTTCCCGTTCAGGTCCACACCGGTCAGGAACGTGCGCAGGCCAGCATCTAGCGCAATGCAACGGCCGTGGGTGTCGGGCTGTTGGAGCCGAACGCACTGAGGGATGACCGCGTACCAGAAGGCGTTGATGAAGGTGACTTGGACCTCGCTCGTGGTCTCGACGCCACGGTCGCAGCGCATCGGTATACCCTTCAGCCCAGTGATGAACAGGAGCGACCGGGTGTGTTGGTCGCTGTCCTCGATCTTAGTATTCTTTTCATCGACTGCAAACGTGATCAGCGGGTTCCTCTTCTTGCTCTTGAACCGGATATTAAAGTGCGGGATGTTGTCATTCATCATGTTGCCAAAGGCGCTCTTGACGTTGGCCTCGAACTTGCGCATAGTGTTGTATCGGAAGGATTTGAGCGTCTTGAACGCCCAGTCCGGTGGTGGCCTCATGCCATCCGGGTACTGGCGCGCCTCCCTGGAGGTTTCTGTTACGTACAGGTCGCGTAGGGTCGCAGCGTCTGACACGCTTGTCTTCCGAAAATGTGCTACAGCTTGATTGCACGTCCACCGACATGTGCCCATGAAGCCCTGCAGCTTCCGGCTCTGCTCCATCGTCGTGTACAGCCGGTACTTGCGCGCCCTACACACCATGAGCTTCTCCTCCACTATTAGCTGCTTGAATTACCTTTTCATGACCGCGACGGTACCCTCGTCGCGGTTCGTCTCCTTGTTCAACATGGCAAGCGCACGCTTCGTTGCAATGATCTCCTGTGCACGCTGTTGTTTACAGCCGAATGCGCGGCACTTCCTCTCGTGCTCGGCTTGGCCCGTTGTCCACTTCCTCGTGTGCCTAAACACGCGAAGATCATCCAGCGAACGGTCCGCCTGGTTTGTATTGGTCTGCGTTCGGAGCGTGAACCACGACCTGAAGTTGGACCGGTCGAGCTGGGGGCCTGGGTTGGCTAGCGCGTCTCTGACGCCTCGACTGAGCACGTTCTCCAGCTGCAGACGTCGCCCCGGCTTCAACTTGCTGACTAGCGGTTGGGGCTCTTGGACGCGACCGATGAGCACGAGCACGACCAGCGGGAGCAGCACGCCGTCTAGCTCCGCTTCATCGTACGTATCGAGAGCCTCCAACGCTTGGCGCACGTCGTCGTCAGTAATCTCTGTCGCTGCCCTATTCACGCGAGATAGCGCCACCCACCCAAGGCGCCGCGAGAGGATCTGGAGGCGCACGCGCACGCGCACGCGCACGCGGAGGCATTTCTTCTCGTCCAGGGTGTATACGAACAAGATGGCGCGCACTTGCATGATAGCACAACATAGACACTGGGGCAACAGCTTCCACCCGCGCGATCTGCTCGCTGCGGTGCCGTTGACGACAGGTGCCGTGCTGGCGGTCGTAGGAGGCGTGGGATGAAGAGCTTCGCTCGCCAATGCTGGCGCCTGAGTGGTACATGGACGCTTCGATCGGTCTCCATGGGCGGGATGGTGAGGTTGAAGGCAGTCGGTCAAGGGAGGTGGATCCCCGACCTCGTCAGGAGGCCGCTTTCGCTTGCTAGGTGGTGGTTCTCCATGTCGGAAAAACGAGAATGCATAAGCGACGCGCGATGATCTGCCGCACTCAGGGCGGTGTACACGAGGTGGCCCCATGGAGGCCCCTAGGTAATGACTCACCACGCTGCTCTCTGGACTCTGGTCCAACATTATGCGAGTGCGCTACTGTACCAACTTTTTGTCGACTCCAACACGCAGTAGGAGCCTTGCGCACCCACCAGCATTACCGTGTCGTGCTCAATTCCAGTAGTTACGCCAGCGTCTCCTCCTCGATGAATGAGAGAGTAAGCAGAAACACGCGCATCACGTTCTACCCGCGCGGTTTCCCTTCATCACCAGCGCCGACGGGCGGGAGCGCGTGGTCATGGTTGGGGTGCTCTAGACCTTAGCGCACTGGTCGTGGTATTCGTCGGCGTTCGCCGTCATTGCATGGTCCCGGCGGGATGTCGTAGTTAATAATTCCAATAATAATAGTTGCGTGGTCCCGGCGTAATGCCAATTATACCTCTTCGCGGCCCCGCCCAAATTGAAGCGGCCGCCTCGAAACGACCGCACAGCATGGACAGAAGCGTCATTGTCGATTGAGATGGTGGATGGACCGGCGAGGCGCAGCAGCTCGGGCGCCATGACGTCGCCGAGTGCGCGGGAGGCGGCGGGCGGAACAGCGGGGAGTCCGAACGCGGCGGCGCGCGGTCAGTGGCGCGTGGGCCCGCCGTCGGGCGCGCTGCTGCGGCGGAGCAGCGGGGCGCCAACTCCGAGCGCTCCACGGCCGCCCGACGCTGGCCCGCAGGCGCGAGACAATGCCTCGCGCACGGCGACCACGACTGCCACGCAGTCGCCCTTCATGGCACGGCAGGCCGAGCGCGCACACATGACGGGTCTGTCGCCGATCGAGGAGATGCGGCTCGCGCAGAACGAGCTGCGCGCCAAAGCGGCCACCCAGCACGTACGTTCCTCCTAGATGGTCCTACCCATAGCATGTATTGGTACTAATGGAGGAAGCTTGATGTACGTGGATAGACGACGGAGCGCGCACGGCTGCAGAGCAGCTTCCACAAGTTCATCACCATGCGCGGGGCGGCCCAACGGATGAAAAAGCGCGTCAAGGTCGCGGCACTGCACACCGAATCGAAGTCCGAGGTCCTGGTCGACCAGCGACTCGACCGCGACATGGACGACCTGACGCCTGGTACGTGTCTTGTCTATTGTTTTGCTGCTTGGGAGATCGTGCCTGATGTCATATCTCTGAACGAACAGCTGAGGCCCTCGACTTTGTCGAGTCCGTATCCAAGAACGAGAACATGATGTTCCTCAAAAAACAGCAATACGAGGAGTCGGTCGTGCCCTGGTACCTCATCTCGCCACACAGCAAGTTCCGACTGCGGTGGGACCTCTGCTCCGTGCTGCTGATATCATGTACGTTTTCGATTTGATGGGGAAGGAGCAAACGATCACACCCTGACGCAACGTGTTGTGCTCGTTCATTCAGATAATGCCGTCATAGTGCCTGTGCGAGCTATAACCTCCTCTTGATTGACAAAGCAGCGGAGAGAACGGTCGCTCACGATGTGTGTGCCCTTTGGTTGTCTTTGCCCTTTCAGTTCCAACTCTCCTTCGCGTCGCCGGTCAGCGCGTCCAGCTTCGAGGCGACCGAGTACCTCCAGCGCATGGTCGATGTCTTCTTCATGGCCGATATCGTGCGTTCTCTCTCGCATGTGGAGCGGATTTGTCGGTCGCATCGAACCACGAGAAGACACTAAGCGTGTGTACCGTGACAACGCATAGGTTGTCAACTTCTTCTCGGCGTTCGAAGACGCCGGCAGGATAGAGGCGCACCTCCGCTACATCGTGGCCAAGTACCTACGCTCGTGGTTCCTGCTGGACTTCGTATCGGCGTTCCCACTCTACTACATTCAAGGAGCGTACTACCGACTGCCGCAGATGGCTCGGCTCTTCCGCTTGTTTCGACTCTTCCGCTTGTTCCGCATGCTCACCATCACCCGCATCCTGAATCGGTGAGTCGCTCTCTCGCTACTTCGCCGATCGATACGTGTCCGTGTGCTGCTGAGCAAGTACCTTGCTCTCATACGCCATCCACCGACAGGTTGGAGTACGCGCTGCTGCTAAAGTCGACCGTGAGCAGTTTGTTCAAGTTCTTCCTCATCGTAGCGTTCACTTCGCACTGGCTCAGGTACGCTCTGAGCTAAAGGACGCTCGGTATGGACAGGAGCGACCACTAACGACCTGCTCGCCCTTCAGCTGCTTCTTCTACCTGATATCGGTCGACGACGAGAACGGCTGGGTGCAGGTGAACGGACTGAACGAGAGCTCACTGTACGACAAGTACATCTCGGCGTTCTACTGGTCCATCATGACCATGTACGTTGACCTGACAGATACGAGTGCACAGTTGAGCTAGCCGACGTCTCTAACCATTGCCGTGGGATCCTGATGGCAGGACGACGGTTGGATACGGCAACGTGCATCCGTGCACGACTCACGAACGCATCTACGCCATCTTCGCCATGGGTTTGGGCGCCTGGATCTTCGCGTACGGTATCACGAACGTCGTGGCCATGGTCTCCAACCTGAACGCGACGGACAGCATGTTCCAGCTCAAGATGGACGAGCTGAACGACTACATGGAGGCGCGCGAGCTGCCGATGCGGCTGCGCTACGAGATCCGCGAGTTCTTCTTCAACGCGCGCATCTCGGCCGAGTCCAAGCTGATGAACGAGGGCAGGATCCTGGCCGAGTTGTCGGCGCTGCTGCGCTCCAAGATCGCCTTTGCCATCAATGACAGCGTACTCAACAAGATGCCCTTCTTCGCAGGCGCCGACCACAACTTTCTCATGGAGCTCGCGCTCAGCATGCGCATGGTGTGCTTCCCGCCGATGGAGGAGGTGATCCTTGAGGGTGAGATCGGCGAGGAGATGTTCTTCATCTTCCGCGGCGTCGTCGAGATCGTCAAGGGCGGCGTGCAGCTCGGACTGCTCGGTCAGAAGCAGTACTTTGGCGAGATGGCCATCCTTAATCAGAACTGTCTGCGGACAGCCACCGTGCGGACGCTGTGCTTCTGCGAGCTGCGCATGCTGACGCGCGAGAAGTTCCTGATCGCGCTGACGCACTACCCGGCCATGAAGCAGCGCATCGCGCGCATCGTGGACAAGCGGTCCAGGAACAAGCCGCGGGCGGACGTGTCGCGCGCTGATACGATGCGTCGAGCAAGCGCCATGAGCAGTCTCGAGAAGATGGCGGCGACCAGCACCATTGACGAGAAGACAGCGATGCAGCTGTCCGCGCCCACGCAGGAGACGACGCTCAACCGCATCTCGCAGCTCAATGCCGACTTCTCGGGTTCCTTCCGCTTCCGGACGGCTGAGACCGACCTCGAGACCATCCAAGAGCGCATCACCGGCTTGATCCAGCAGCAGGCAAACCTGGCGCAGGTCGCCGGCGCCATGGAGAGCAGGATGAACACGCTGAACGCTAGTGGAGAGGGCGCTGCGTCCTCACCGCTGTAAACCTGTGACCCAGCAATACAGCAACCCCCTCGTCTTCCTCGCGTCTGCTCAACTGCTGTGTGTTGTGCTGTTGCTATTGTTTATTTGTGGACAGCGCGTGGCCGCTGCAAAACCGTCTAACAAGCCGCCGTCTCCCTAGGAACTCACATGAGGTTGTTGCTCTCGTCCGGGACGTGCACCGTCGCGCCTTCGAGCACCTTGGACACCTTGATCTGGCAGCCGAGACGCGACCTGCAGCCACCAGCAGCACGCAGTTAGTCAGACCAGCGTCTCCAGTGCAATCCGTAGCTGATACAGCGGCGCTTACGTCTCGGTGAGACCCCAGGCCAGGTCCAACATGTCCTCCTCCTCCTCGCTGATCTCGGGCAGCTGGTCGAACACGTCCTTCTCGAAGATCAAGTGGCACGTCGAGCACGCCAGCTCGCCGCCGCACGCGCCTGCTCATTCGCATAAAGCGCCACACCTTGGTCACGAGAGCCCTGTCACACACAGACGAATGACTCAACAGACGCACACTCGAGCTCGATGTCGTTCTCGTGGGCCACGTCCGCGAGCGTCGTGCCCTCGGCCGCCGTCACCGTCTTGGCCTCGCCCTCCGCGTCCACGTACGTGAACGTGACCGACGAGAAGCGGCGAGACTCAGCCCATGCCTGGGTCACCGCGGGTGCCCGCCGCACGGCCGGAAGCAGCGCCGACCGGCAGCCCGCGCGCGCCACGGCCGCCGCCGCCCCGATCGCCTTGGTCACTCGCGCCACCGCCGCCATCGAGATCGTTTTAATATGGGCGTTTGTATCGAGTCTGGTGGTGCACACGGTTTACTGCGCCGATTGCGTAACCTGCGAAAGGGATACGACCCGCCCCACCCACTCATGTGGGAAGTTACGCCGGATAACCTCGTCCGGATGACGGGCTAGATATACGCTGCCAAGCGCTATTAGTTATGGCTTTAGTATGTTCATGCATACAATCATTATCAATATTTACAAAATCAATATTTAGAAATTATTACGACCCTGTCATAAAAGGTTCGTATCACATTAGAAAAAAAATTTCAACAGTCCGGACGCAGAGCGGGTCCGCCACGGGCGCTCAGTGAGATGCGGTCGACGGACCCAGTCACCAGCCCCCATGCACACCAGAGATACCTTTGTACACGTGGATCCACACGGGAACAGCACTGGTGCGTTCGTTCTCCGCTGCTCCCACTCGGTCTGCCATCGCGCCGGCGTCCTCCAGTGTAAAGTCAGCCCCTGCGAGTCTTGCTGTGCGCACACGAATACAAATAGCAAGTGAATCTAGTATCCACGGTCTCTCATCACATGATGGCACTCGACAACCGTTGCGAATACCAAAAATTCATTCTCGCAGGTTCTTCAGCCATATTTTTCACCTAATACGTGCTGCTAAAAGTGCATCAGAAACTATCATATATTATTTATAGCAGGTTACTCAGATTACTTCAGTCCCCACAGTCGACAAGCCCACTCCTGATGTTTTTCGCAAGGTGTTCGCGTGTCAAGACCCCAATGACCGGTCGTCGCGTCGCCGCTCGGGAGCGCGGCGCGGCGCAGAGCGAGGCGCCGGGGCCCTTCTACTGGATCGTCCGCCCGCGCGCATCTCCCTCCCTTCCTTGTGCTTTGAAGGGTGGGGGCGTGGCGTCGCGCCCTCCCTTCGTCCCGCCGTATACAATGCCCATGCGTGGGGGTCATTCCCGAACGAACGCCCAGCGCGCGTACCAAACAGCGAGGTGAGACTGAATGGCGCGGTTGGTGTACCGACTAGCGCTGGCGGCGGCCGCCGCGGCCGTGGGCGGCGCCCTGGCCACCTCCTCCTCCTCCTCTTCTAGCTCTAGCGCGTCGTCTTCCGGGTTGGACTCGAGCTCCAGCTCCAGCGCCAGCTCGGGGGTGCACTCGCTGCCGCTGGTGAAGCTCGAGACGCGGTCGGGCATCCAGCCGTGGGTAGACCCCGACACGCCTGAGGACGTACAGGTGTACACGAGCTCGCGCGGAGACCCGTGGGAGCTCGTCATGAGCGACGAGTTCAACAACCCGGCGCGCAACTTCACGCCGGGCGGCGACCACATCTGGACGTCGCTCGAGATGGCAGACGGCACCAACGCCGCGCTGCAGTACTACGGACACAACATGACCACGGTCGTGTGCGACGAGAGCGACGGCGGCGAGAGCGTCTGCTACTTCCAGATCGAGATCATCAACGCCAAGCACACCATCACCGTCTACAACATCTACTCGCGCCCGCCCTCCTACCAGAACTCGACCTTTGTACGTCCTGTGCCAATGTACACACCCCTTGCACGACGCTAACCACGTTCTTCTTGTCTTGTGTGACGCAGTACTATCGCGCGGGCAGCATTCAGTCGTGGAACAAGTTCTGCTTCCAGGGCGGCATGGTCGAGGTACGCGTGCAGCTGCCGGGCGGCATCTCCAAGAAGTCCAAGAACCCGGACCTGAAGAAGGCCTCGAGCGCGCGCGTCACCTCCTCGTCGTACTACCCGACGTGGCCGGGCGTCTGGTTCATGGGCAACCTGGGTCGCGCGCTCTTCTCCGCCTCGACCAGCCGCATGTGGCCCTTCTCCTACGACGAGTGCAACGAGCGCGTCTTCAACTCGAGCAACCAGCGCATCAGCGCGTGCGACCCCAACCCGGGCTCCGGCATGAATCCGTACCAGGGCCGCGGCGCGCCCGAGATCGATCTGCTGGAAGGCGGCGGCGCTGCCATCTCGTCGTCCATCCAGATCGGACCGGGTATGCCTTCGGAGTACCGCCGCGTGGGTGCTAACACCACGGCCGGCGACAACTACCTCTGCATCTACGGCAAGTACTGCACCACGGAGGGCGCCAACGACGTGGGCGTGCCCACGAACCTGTACGCAGAGCGCAAGTACCAGTCGTGGTACGCCGGCCTCCGCTACGCCGCCAACAACTTCTGCGCCACCAACGTCAACGACACGCAGGTGTACTCGGAGATCAAGGCCAACATGGAGAACATCACGGTGAACGCGTGCAACGTCACGATCTGCCCGGCCTCCAACGACGTGTACAGCGACCTGGGCTACATTGACGGCGTCAAGTCGCTGGGCCGCTGGGGCATCAACAGCAACGGCACGTGCTTCCCGGCGATGAACGCGTACCAGGGCACGTTCCTGTGCGACCCGGACAACCAGGACGAGCGCTGTGCGCAGAGCAGCAACAAGACCGTCAAGACCAACACGATGGAGCCGTTCGCGTACCAGATGGACGCGCTATCGTCTAACTGGGGCATCCACGTGGGCGCGTACACGTCATTTGTGCGCTACCAGCTCGAGTGGGTCACGGGCGAGGAAGGCCACATCCGCTGGATGATTGAGGGCCACCCGATCTTCGAGATCCCGGCCGAGTCTATCATCAACGTCGGCCAGGACTCGACCAAATCCAACCCGGTCAAGATCTTCCCGGAGGAGCCCATGTACATCATCTTCAACGTGGCGCTGTCGCCCTCGTGGGGCGCGTCCCCGCCCAATGCGGGCAAGCCTTGTCGCGGCGACGGAAAAAACAAAGTTGTGAACGACATCTGCGACTCGTTCCCGATGCACATGAAGGTCGACTACATCCGCGTGTACCAGGACCGGTCGAACAGGTCGACGATGGCGGTCGGGTGCGATCCATCGACGCACCCGACCAAGAAGTGGATCGAAGACCACATTGAGGAGTACACGGATGCGAACAACACGTGGGTGGAGGTGGTCGGCGGCGCGCCCTGCCGCGACTACAGGGACTGCAACTTCCCGTACAGCGTCGAGTACGCCTTCCGCACGGGGCAGTGCAACGCCGACAAGAAGTGCGAGTGCACCAACCCTTATTGGGGCGGCCCGCGCTGCACGTACCAGCTCAAGGCCACGTCCGCGAACGGTGATCTGGCCGAGTACAACTATGGGCCGCCGATGTACGCGGTCTTCATCGTGGCGGGCATCGCGCTCGGCATCACGCTGATCATCCTGGTCGTGTTCTCCTTCCGGCGCCGTGCCAAGCGCGCGCGGCAGCTGCAGATCCAGCAGAAGGCGCAGGCGCGCAAGTCCATGATGGACGATATGTACATCGTCAAGTCGGCCATTGCGGCGAGCGGCACCACGCCCACGCCGAACGCCGGCTTCGAGGACGAGAGCGAGCAGAGCAAGAGCGCCACGTACCACTCGTACGACTGAACTAACGACGACAAATACACCTAATATGTATGTTGCTGCTTGTTTCCCTTCGACATGTGATCGATCGGATGAGTGAACGCTGCGCTATGAACATCAAATCAAGAGCAAGCGGGTGTGGTGGTCCATTGTTGTGATGCGTCTGTTCTCAGCCAGCGCGGCTCATTCACATTCCCCACGGACTTTAGTGTCGCGCTTCCACTACCGCGAGCCTGACTTGGTCCAGCCTCGCCGACCATCGCTTACGCGTGGGCTGCTTCCACCCAAGGAGATCCAGGCTGCTTACGCCTGGAGCTTGTCGGCGCGTCGGAACAGGTTGTCCACGATGTGCCCCACGTTCTCGATCACGCCCAGACCCGCCGAGTACGTTTTCTACAATGCATAGTAGTGAAACACAGACCGGTCAGTCGTCGATCAATCACATGTACTGCAATTGCAGTCTCGTACGTCTTCGGTGGGACTGTCGTATACGATGAGCTGGCCCTTGCCCTGGTCCAGGATGCCGTGGAACTTGTGGTCTAGAATCATTTGCGATAGCCTGAGCAGGTCCACACAATCGCCTCGTCAGTACATGCGAGAAGTACATCCGCATTGGTCACATGAGACGCACTTGAGCTCGATCTGGGGCAGCGGGAGCTTGATCAGGTGGGCCACGTGCTCGATCTCCACGCATGAAAACGGCTGAATGATTTTGATCAGGTTACTCTCCAGCAGTTGCTCGTACAGCTTGCCCAGGTGCAGCTTGATCAGCGAGTCCTCCACGAGCTCTGTTCGATTCACACACCATAACATGGTCAGTGAAACTTGCTAAATCGTAGCGCAGCATAACAACAGAAGACACACTTACGGGCCGAGTACTTCTGCGTGGCCTGCTCAAAGAGCTCCAGCGAGCGCTTCTCATGCGCCTTGGCCACCGCCTGCATGGCCTCCACGTCGATGCCGATGAACTTCATGGCTTGCTTGCTGTTGATGATCGTGTTGACCTCGCTCGCACCGCCGCTCGCGATCTTGGATAGCAGCATGTACTTGAGGCAGCTGAGCGCCTCCTTCTCGTCGATCGAGCTCAGCGCCTCGAACGATTCAAAGAAGAACGAGTACGCCGTCTTGTAGTCGTGCTCCTCGGCGTGCAGGATGCCCGACATGAGGTCGATCTGCGCCTGCGTCTTGGGCACCACGTAGATGGTGTTCGAGATGCTGCGCGCCGCCGTCAGCGCCGCCTTGGCCTTGGGCACGTTGCGCAGCGCGTGGTGCAGCTTGCTCTCGACCAGGTGGATCTCCACCAGCAGCTGTTTGTCGTCCAGCTTCTTGATCTCACGCAACAGCTTCGTGATCAGGTCCAACGCCGCCTGGAACTTCTGCTGCTGGAAGTAGCTGCGCAACACCACCACCAACTCGTTAAGCGACATACTAAAGACCTTACCATGGCCTGAAACGTTCGTACATGGCGGCGAGACGCGCCTCGACGCGCTGGCGGAGGAACGTGTGTTTCTCCTGGTTGCACCAGTCGATCGAGTCCAGGCACAGGTCCGCCTGCAGCTGCAGCGCCTTGTCCGCGTCCAGCACGTGCACCTTGGCCACCATGTCGATCACCGTCCGCACTGTTATCACAGCATCATCATGAACGGACGTTAGAACCGCTAAATGAGCACTTTGGTCGTGTTTCCCTCCATCAAGATCGCGGGCGGCTCCACGCACCGATCTTGCCCGTCTTGGCCTTGGCGATCGTGCTGAAGAACGGGCGCAGCGACTGCAGCAGCGTCGCCAGCTCCTTCTCCCGTCTACGTGACGTCATGCAGGTATAACGACCGTCAGAGTGCGCTCTGTCTCCGTCGTTTGCGATCATTTGCGGCCGTGACGCACCCATACTGAATGTAGAGCTGCGCCAGCTTGTAGATGGCGTGCTCCTTCACGCGCTGCACCTGCTCGCTCGCCGCGTCCTCCTCCTCTGCAGCGCCACCCATTCGCATTCAGACACCCTAACTCTCTCATCCATCGCAGGACGCAGGCAGGGCGACCCACCGTAGGACAGGATGGCCTGGTACAGCGCGATGCCCTGGTCGGGCGAGGATTTGGGCCCGTACGTCGCCACCAGCTCCTCCGCGTCCTCGAACTTGAGCTGCAGCGCGTGCGGCGCCTCCACCTCCGCCATCTCCACGTCCTGCGTTGCCATCGTCTCGCTCGTCTCTGCTGCTGCTGGAACTGTAAGCGAAGCCGGCGGGCTGCTCCCTCCCTTCCTTGTGCCTGGGCTGCTTCTTCCCCTTTTTGATCGCATCTGAGCGATATCTTTGCCTTTACCTCTACTATTTGATACCCTGTCAATCATGTACATTTAAATATACTATGTCAAAGGTTATATGTTGTGAAAAATCCAGGAAGGTTTTGATCAATTCAGTCCTTCCAGTCACAAGGCTTTGGTACTATACAGTATCTATTTTTCACGACCTGAAGAAAAAAATAAATTGTAATAATATATATATTCTATATAACATTTTAAGCTATTATTACTTATTCAAAACCTACTTTTCTAGATTTATTTTTTATACCATATATATACCACTCTCGCGAAAACCAGAGGATAGACTATAATCTCGTCGACAGTATCAGTGATAAACATATTTCAGTACCTGTCAGTTCATTTTTTTTTAGTGCAAATTGTAACGAAATACGTGAAATCGGCTGGGAAAACCTTTTCGTATAGAAAACCAAGTCTAAGTTGTTATTATAAATGTAAACGTCGTTATTCAGAAGTGATCGTAAAAATGTAAAATGTAAGTGTAGGGGAGGCGGATCCGCCCGGACACGAAAGGTCGTCCGCTCATTTGGGATCCGATTCGTCACCACAGCAACATGCAGTCTCCTCGAGATGCCACTCTCTCTTGGGCCTCACTGCTTGTACTTTAGGTGTAGTAAGTGTTGGGAATGGTGTCGTCTTCTCCGGCGCTGGTACCGCTGAGCGCGTCGCCGTCGAGCGAGCACTTCAGCAGCTTCCAGCTGGACCAGACGTACCAGCAGCGCGTGAGAGTGCGCAACGACAGCGGCAAGTCGCTGCACCTGCAGTCCACGTTCTCAGGTTGCTCTGGGACCGCCGCTGCTGCGTTCCGTGTCACGTTCACAGGCGACGCTAACGCGCACAAGCCGTTTGCCTCGGTGGGGCTCACGGAAGAGCTGGTTGTATCCTTCCGCGCGCCGATGGGCTTCCAGTACTACTACGACTGCATCCGCGTCCGGTGCGAGCAGGTCGCGTAAGCGTCCAATGCCGCCGTGATGCTGGCGGGCGAGCTGCTCATTCTACTGCACGCGTACCCGGTGGCCAACACAGTCCGCGACTTCCCGACGCGCATCGACTTCGGTGCTGTGCCGCTCGGACAGGTCGCCCGCCGCGAGATCCCGCTGGCCTGCTCCGTCCCCATCGAGTTCGAGTTCGTCGTTGAGCCCACCAAGGCGCACCCGAGCTTCACCGTGTTCCCGCTGAGCGGTGTGATCCCCGCCAATGGCGCCGCGCGCGTGGAGGTCGAATTCCGCCCGCTGTCATACCCTACCGCCAGCGCCGAGCTGAAGCTACTCGTGTCGCAGCTCGGGTTCAAGCCCGTCGTCTGCGCGCTGGTCGGTTCGTCCTCAAGCACTGCTGAGAGAGGCTCGAACGGCGTTAGTGGGGCAAGCGGAAACGGCAATGGCGCGTCTCCCGGTCGAGCGTACGGAAAGAACGGAGGTGAAGGCAGTGGAGGGCCTCAGGGTCTTCGTCGCCATTCAAACCGCTGCCATCGGAGAGATCCACGGGTGCTAGCTTCACGTCTTCACGGAAAGCGACTGGAGTAAAGGAGTATGCGACTGAGAACTCCACAACGACAGAAATGGTCGATGGGGTCGAGATCCCGGGTGACATCAACTCGGCGTCGGGCGGCATGTTCATCCTGAACCAGCAGGCGGGGAAGCTGCGACCGCGCGACCTCAAGAAGGCGATCGTCGCCAGCCGCGAGTTGCGAAAGCAGCAAGAAGACTTGGTCGCCAGCGAAGATAACAACGCGGACGACAACCCGGCCAGAACGCTCGCCTTCCCCGCGCTCGTTCGCTGCGAGATCGAGAACAGCAACAACAGCGACGTCGATGCAGGCGACAGCGAGGCGCAGACGTCGATCGGTCGCATGCGGTTCCAGCGCGAAGTGAAGGAGGTCGAGGCGCTTGAGAAGGCGTTCGAGTTTCAGAGCCACCGTCAGTCTCGCATCGGTGCGCCGCTTGTCTCTAAGGAGCAGGCTGCGACGCTGGAGCACCTCGCGGGCCTCATCGACCTGACCAACACAGCCGGCGGTGTTTCCGCCGCGCAAGTTCTGCGTTGTGTGCGGCTTCTACGTCGCCTACGCGTGTCGGCGCTGCGGCTCGCGCAACTGCCGCGTCAAGTGCGGCAACCACCACAGGGAGAGCGGCTGCCTCAAGTTCGGCCTGTAGAGGACAGCGTCATCAATGGCCAAGAAATGATGCAGTGGTTGGTATTTAGTTGGAGGAGGGCACGCTGCTTCGCGTGTCTATCGAAGCGGTCAGACGCTCCCGGCCGCAGCAGTGGCGCGGGCTTTGTCCTTCACTGTGGCGCGCGTGGCCGTCAGGATGATCTCGGTCTCGTCCTCGAGCGCGTTGTACGGGTCAGGGCACTTGCCGTTCTCCGAGTCGGCGAGGAAGCGCGAGGATAGGCACACGTTGAAGCCGTCGATGAACGTGCGGTCGGCGGCCGCGCGCAGCTCATCCAGCGAACGCGGCGCCTGCGCCAGCATGTGGGCAACCATCTGCCGCGTCGCCTTGAGCACGACTGGAGTTGTCATCATGACGTCATGGTGGAGAGAAGAGCGAGCTAGCTGACAGTCTAAGCCATAACAAGAGATCATAGAAGCTGTACCTCCAAACTCCATGTACGACGCGTTCATGCGGCGTCACGTCGCGTCCATCTTGACGAAAGCTGTCATATAACGCGTCAGAGCTCTCCTCGCAACACCCAAACAGCAAGACACTGCGTTACTGTGGAAGAAGAGCTGGTAGAAGGCCGCGGGCTCCTCGAACAGCAGTCACAACGTCTTGGGCTTGTCTTCGTACTTGCCGTTGCCGAGCTTGAGCAGGCTCGCGATCATACACGTACGTTGATGCCGGCGACGCACACGGGGTACCACTTCTTGGCCGTGCCCGCCTTCGGCGGCTTCTGCGCGTCGAGAATGGCGCGCATCTTGCGCGGGTGCGCCTCGAACGCGTACAGCAGGCACTTGAGCGCCAGCATGCCGCCCCCGCGGAAGTCCGTCTCCAGGTTGATGCGCTGGAAGCCCATGCCGATTCACCCTTCGCCTTCGCGCACAAACGACCGCGGGCTCTCTCGCTCCAAGTACACGGCGTGTCACAAACGCTCCAGTCCGCCTTCAAACAGCTCGTTACCCGGCTCGCACTTCTGGTTCAGGTCATACTGAAGCACCGCGAGCTCCAGCGACGTCTGGGAGGACGGCAGCGCCATCACAATGTGCGATTTGCCATCGCTACTGTCTCCCGAGCCGCCGCGCGGTCGTCGCGTCCCACTCGGGCTGTTGCTCCTGCTCGAACCCGCCGACTTGCCACCAAGTAGCGCGTCCTTGGCATGCAGCAGTCCTTTGGAAGCCGACAGCTGGAGCTGATGGATCTTGGACGTCGCGGCGATCAGCAGATCGTCCGCGCTCGGCTCGGTGGTGTTGGTCAGCGCCGTGGCCGCGGATTGTCCTATGGGCTTAGTTCTTCCTCAGTAGGGCGCTCCGCGCCTACTGGGAGCTCCCGTTTCCTTGCCCGCGGCCACGACCGTGGGACAGGCGAGTGGCGTTCGGGCGAAGGCCATCATTACTGGTGCCGCGCTGCGCGCGATTGTTGAAGCGCCCCTGCGGGCGACTGTTGCGCGCCGGGCAGTTCCACTGAACGTGGCCCACTCGGCTACACGCATAACACGTCACCTGAGTGTTGCATTGCTCCGCCGAACCCAACTCCATGGGTTGCGGCCCGTCCGCCGTTGGCATAGCCAATGCGGCGCTAGCGCTGATGCGCGACTGTCGGTGACAGTAATCTTTTTCAAGTGCAATGCGCACCGCGTCTTCGAACGGCTCCACATGCGTCCGGAACAGCTGCGTGCGCACAGAGCCCACCTTGAGGCCTTCCATGAAGACAGTGATCTTGACCGTCTCAGGTAGAGGGTCAGCGACCATGCCCGCCACGAGCGTTCGCAGCTCTTGGACGTAGTCCGCGAGATCACGCTTGCCCTGGCGACACCCCAAAAAGCGTGAGCGTACTTGGTACGCGATGTTCGGTGGAAGGAACGTCAACCGAAGCTCATGCTTGAGGTGTTCCCACGAAGGGAAGGCACTCGACACGGTGCTGTCCCTCATGAGGGCCCAGTCCTTGGCACAGTCTCCCAAGTGGGAAACCGCAAACGCAACCTTCAGGCGTTCGTCCGTCAGGAGGGCCGCCGTCCTGGCCATCTCCAACTCGCGGAACCAAAGCAACAGGTTCTCGCCTTCATCACCAGTGAAGGTCATCACCTTTGGGTGAAGTGGTTTTGCGCCATTCTGCGCAATCATCGGTACTGGCACCGACTGCTGTTGCAGCGCGCCGCGCACGTGACCCAGGAGCGTATTCTCGTACGAGATGAACTGCTCGATACGAGACACTTGTGCCTCGGCACTCTGCGTCAGCAGATGCGCCAGTCCTTCGGGACCTAAGATGCACTGTATCTTGCTCAGCGCTCCCCACTGAGTCTCACTTAAGTGAAGGAACTGAGCACGGTTGAGCTCCATGGTGAGCGAACCGCAAGAGGTTCAGGTTCATCTGATCCGCGGAGGTCGTGGATGGACTACAAAGTGCTACCAAGTGTGGCGGGAGTCACACAGCACAGTACACGGAGGAAGCGTATAGTCATAAAGCTACGACACGTACTGAGTTAACAATACGATAGCAACCGCAAAGGACGATAAAATAATATAGAGGTTTGTATACCTCCTAATTAAATGTATCGACTTTGGTGCTTGCTTGCAAAACGGAGACTGTTTATTGTTTGTGCCCTGTCGGCAATAGGGGCTTTCGAGGTGGGTACCCTCCGCGCCAAAGTAGCTCGGCCACCCAGCCACCATACAAAAATTCATACAAAAAGAATGTGTGTCAGAATGATGATCATTCAGTAGTGAGTTTTACCGCCCTCCTTCTCGATGACCTCCATGCAGCGTGCAGGCATCGATCGAAGAAGCACGTGGAGATATTCGAGTGACAAGCCCCGCCAGGCGCTCAGGATGGCCTCGGAGAGCTCAGCGACGGTAGCGTACTGGCGGCCGTTCGCGTACACTACGCTGGACAGCATCGAGCACACGTTCTTGATGGGGTTTAAGTCTGGGGAGCGCGCCGGCCAATCTATGACCTCGATGGCCTTGCCGTAGTACTCCTTGTAGTCCTCCTCCAGGAACGCTCTTGTCTCCCGCGACGCGTGGATAGAGGCATTGTCCTGCTGGAAAACGAAGTCACCGTCGTGATGACGGTGAGCAAACGGCAGCAGGTACTCGCTCAGGGTGCTGATGTAGTTGGCGGAGCGCTGGGTGCCGACCAAAATGGCAA
>JAASGW010000065.1:0-73600 GCA_023334395.1 Phytopythium sindhum
ATTCACAATACGGTACCAATTACCGAAGTAAATAAAATAAACTAGGAGTTTGTATGGCTCCTATTTGTTTGTATCAACTGCGTAATTCGTGGCAAAAGAGAGACTGTGTATTGCTGTTGTTTCCTACGGTCTTTACGGTAGTTTGGAATGGGTGGTTCCAAACCACGTATCAACTATGGTGTTCCTAGAAGTAAATCGCTGAAAGAAAGAAACCATACAAGTACCTACGTATCAGATTGGCAGTACCTCGCGGTACAGCCAAGACTCGTGTGAGCCACTCAACGTCGCAGCCGTACTTAGCTGGAGGGCGGCTGCCCTTAAGTTCGATAGAACTAAGTGCGCAGCACTCACTTCTGGACACCGACATTCACCCTAATGTCCAGCGGGGTACAACGTACCCATGTAACCCCGTTACAGCAGGGCTATGTTGATCACTGCGTGAAAGTGGAGGACAGGTACCTAGACCTGGCCGACGACGTGCCCCTCAATATGGATGAGTAGATACGATCTACCATAATTTTTAATCTAGAGCTCTGCTTCAAATGGCTCGACTTGTGATCGAACAAGGAGATCACCCACCTTCGATTCAACCTCTCAGCTCCCGCCAAAATTTGACTTTTTAAACAATATATCGAGAATTCGAGGTAACTTATTAACTGAAGTGGACTTTAGTTGGACTTCCTGGCCGTTTCCGCGTCCTAGCGCAGTTAAAATGGCCTCAAGTGTCCATCCTTGCCGTCTATAAGCCAGAATCTCGCTCTGCTCGACACCCGTCAGTCGCATCCCTTTTGGCATGGCTATAAGGGTTATACACAGCGTACCCAGGGTACGCTGCTGAGTACAGTCCAGTCCAGTACTGTGCGAGCTTGGTGTGTCCACACTAGGCTCGGTTCGGTCCCTAGCAGGACTAGTGTATGCCATACTAAGTTCTTGTATTATCGGGCAGCCACCCATTAGCTGTCCGCGCTTTTTCAGTTTTCCCATTGGTAGAAAGCCTCAAATTTCTACCAATCACAGTTCTCCCTTCCACATGGATTCTCACGTCCAACTGTGGGTACCTCCCACAATGCATATATAGGATAGTAGAGGTTAGGGGCCTTGTGCTCGTCTGGCAGGGCCAGATGAGGCGCTTAACTTTGTCAATTCAGTTCTCGATTTGCGCTAAAGCTAAAGTCCTTCTTTTATTGTAAATCTGTACGCTATTCGTACAGATTAGCATTAAAGAGTTTCGCTTCCTCGTACAGCGCACCTGTGTAAGCCTAAATAACCGGGTGTAAAGCTCGCCCGGCTACACTTGGCCAGCTCGACCGCGATGACGGCGCTGACGGCGTCGTACTCGTCGAAATCCTCCAGTAGCTGGACTAGTTGACCGTCAAACTGCAGAATGGTGTCGCGACGTAGGTTCTTGAGGTGCATCTGGTGCTCGCCTAGTTGCCGGAGGCGGTCGTGACTGGCGAGAATATTGCGCACGCCGCCGCGTGTGACCTGTACCCCGAAATGCTTTGTAGCCCATTCACCGAGCTTTTTAGGGCTCAGTGAAGTCTGGACGGCGTAGTTACACAACTCCAGCTTCTACGCGACGTTGAGGCGTGTTTCTTGTGGTTTATTGGTCGGTTGCTTTGCTTTACGCATGGTAATTTGTAGAATGACAGCACAACGCATGCTAGCCCTCCATTCTGCTCTAGGAACCCTGTGGGCATTGGTAACTTCAACTCCAAGCTTTCCCGCCCATTTTTTTTTTTGAATTCTAATATCGTTTTTCTCCTTCGTCTCGCACGAGACTTTGCGATTGGCGGAATGCTACAAGGTAAACATGTGATTGGTCAGTTACAATAAACCTTGACATTTTAAGTCAGTACACTTGAAAATTTATACAAACCTCAAAAACTACTTATCCAAGGTCATGGAGAGGGCGGGGTGGCTGAAAACAGAGGATAGACTATCCCATAACTAACATTCACAAATGAGTGATGGTCACGACATGGAACAATCGAAGAACACTCGGATTGGTGCTATTTTTCTGCCAATCAGACTATCTGGATACTATTTTAGACTAATCAGAGTGCTTACTCGCTTCACAATCTGGGCTCAACGGAAGAACCAACTTCCTTCAGCTCATTCCGCATTTTAATATCCAAGTGCAACATGAGCAACGCCACAGCTCTAAGTGCTGCTACCGCTGCGAGTAAGGATGCCCTGACCGCCTCAACGTCGGCGCTAACCCTTAACGAGACCTCTCGAAGTGACGGCGCTGTGGGCGAGTGGCAGTTGGCGGTGCAGAAGGAGCAGGACACGGCGCGAAAGGAGTGGATGGCTCTCGAGCGACGGTACCACCTGCGCCTAGTCGACGAGAACGCCGCGACGCGCGCCAAGACGGTCGTGCTATTCCTAAGTTTGTCGGACCCCGATCTACCGGAGCAGCTGCGAGGTGGAGAAGTGCAGCTGAAGCTCCAGCTACCAGGAGGCTACCCGCTCGAGAGCCCCGTCGTCGACTTTGCGCAGTGGAACACGCGCTTGAGCGCAAAGCAAGTGAGCGCGTTGAACGCCGCGTTCCGAGCCCAGGCGGATGGTTGGCGCGGAACCTTCGCACTACGGAAGCTGCTCACGTGGATCGACAATAACCTCGTGCGGTTCGTTGACGAGGACGAGGACACACTGCAGCCGTCGAGCGCGTCGGCTGAGAAAAATGCAGCAACCGAGGATGTCAATGCCTCCGCTGTACCTGAAGAGCCGTCAGGGCAGGCCAAGGCCAGACGAAAGAGCCGCCGACGGCCGTGCCATTTCTTCGCGCGCGGCAAGTGCACGAACGGAGACCAGTGCCAGTACTCGCACGACCCGCCAAAGCCCAAGAGCGCCCCATCGACAGGGACCAAGCCGCAAGAGACAGAGAGCAAAGACCCCAGTGCATCTAAAGCACAGGACCAAGCGTCAAAGCTGTCCAAGTCCCGAGCCAAGCCATCAGATACGAAGCCGACACGCACCGAAAAGTCGACTCGGTTCTGCAAGTTCTTTGCGCGTAACAGTTGCAAAGAAGGCGACAAATGTAAGTATTCCCATGAGCGCAAGCCGTCAAAGGGCAAAGCCCAGTCTACCAAACAAAAGTCCAGCGTGCCAGAGGTGGTGAAGGACGACGAGGTGATCGACCTGGAGCAAGCGACGAAGCGGGGGGCGAAGGTCAGCGAGACGACGACCGCAACTAGCCCTGCGAGCGACAGCAACGAGTGGACTGAAGCGCAGCAACACGCTCTGGATCTTGCGCTGAAGACGTTCCCGCCGACGATGGGCAAGAAAGAGCGGTGGACAAGTATCGCAAATGCTGTCGAAGGGCGAACTTTGAACGAGTGCATTGACCGCTTCAAGTACCTGTCGCAGTTGATCCGCCAACAGCACCAGCAGACGGTCACAAAGGCGAATAGTCCTCCGAAGCGCAGTCAATCGCCTCGGGAAGAACCAACTCCAGCCCTGACAGATGAAGATGTCGTGGAGGAACCTGCTGAAGGGGTTGACGAATCTGTCTTCGACTCGCGGTTGATCCCTCAAGACAAGCGCGTAACCATCGAGACGGAGCCTGCCGTCCGCGGTGCACAGATCCGCGTGGAGGACCTCTTCCTGTATGAGATCGGCACCGTCATCCCGCACCGCCTTGTCTGCCAAGTCGCGTGCGCCAACTGTCCGCTTCGCTTCGACGCGGTTCTCTCGCTGGACAACGCCGAGGTCCACAAATGGTGTCCTCGATGCAGCGCGCTCCATGACGTGACGCTTCGTCCTGTGTTCGCGCACGCTCAGAGCAATGTGCTCGCGTACATTGACACGTCCAACTGCGCGGTAGTCGACGTGTTGTCGAGCGACGCTGTCGCGACGTGCCTCGGGTGCGGTAATGAGGTACTCATGGACAAGCTCGTGCCCGGGCGACGCAGTGAACGGACATGCTTCTCGTGCCACGTCAAGCTGGCGATGCAAATGAAGCGGTACGTGGTGGGCAACATCACTTTAGGTGTCCCCGCGGTTCAGCCGGGCTCTACTACGGCCAACAAGAAGAAGACTGAGAAACGCATCATCGAGACATTCGAGGTGGGCAAGCCGCTGCCGAACAACGGCGCGTGCGAGCACTACAAGCACTCATACCGATGGTTCCGCTTCCAGTGCTGCGGCAAGGCGTTCCCGTGCGACGTCTGCCATGACGCGAGCGACTGCGCGGAGGCAAACATGGGCAAGATCGCGAGCCGCATGATCTGTGGCATGTGCTCGCGCGAGCAGTCGAGCCAGGTCAAGGTATGCTCGTGCGGCAACGAAGTAGGGCGCAAGTCGTCGGCGTCGTCGCATTGGGAAGGTGGCAAGGGCTGCCGCAACCAGGCACTCATGGCGTCGACCGACAAGCAGAAGTACCGCGGGCGCAACAAGACAGAGAGCAAGAAGTTCAAGCGCGTCGGCGCCGAGGCCAAGGCGCGACGAACGAGTTTCCATGGTGCAGATTCGTCGTGAGGTGGTAGTGATCACACGCATATCTTCATATAATAGTGCTGGGTGAGCTATTTCGGGCTACCGGAACCAGAGCGCAAGGACGAAGGGAGGCAACGGCGCCTGCATGATAGAGAGTATGATGAAAGCGACGCTAGTTTAGCGAGGTCAATACGCAACCAGAGTGAGACAAAGCACTAAGCATCATTCCAATACAGCATCCGCATTAGAGGAGCGTTCTTGCTGCAGCATGGTGCACTACAGTCTCGCGGGTCGAGTCAACAGCGAGGAGTACGCCATCTGTGACCGCCTTCTAGGTGCGTTTATGGCGCGTGAACGACCTGTTGCTCGTATAGTCGAGCGAGCTAACCCCAAGGTACCGAAACAGACATCATGACGTTCACGCTGCCGGACTGCTCCGTGTCCAAGCGCGCGTACAAGCACGACGACTGGCCGTCCGCGGCTGGCGAGCTGCAGCGCCTACACGGGTTCAACCTGCCCTCATCCTCCGGCATCGTTATCAGTGACGTGGTCATTTGGACCGACACGGGCCGGCTCCTGTGCTGCGACGTGGACGAGTTCTCCTCGTTCGCGCTGCGCACGTACGGCGTGCAGCTGGACCTGACCGACACGGAGCTGCTGCTGCACGTCAAGGCCAACGTCGAGGAGCTGCGCACCCGCGAGCGCGAGCAGCGGCAACAGCAGCAGTCGGCCGCGCATTGACAGCCATCGTATCAATCATATCTTTCGCCAGTGGCTACGACGTCATCTTGAAGTGGGTCGGCTTCAAGCTTCAAGGCACTCTTACGAGGAACTTTCAATATAATGACATCAGATAAGCGAATAACCTCATGATATAACCTTATTTGCGAGGTGTTTTCGACGGATGACATGGTGGTCGTGCTGATGCTTTTGTATGCACGTCAACCATAATTTACTGCTAGGTACTTCTATTGGAGGAAAAGCGCGGCGGACTCAATGTTGATGGCGCTGCTGCACGTGAAGGCGGCGGCGGCGACGCTACTACGCGCGCAGAGGGCGGGGGCGGCACCGCGGCGCTTCGGCTTCTCGACGGAGGCCACGGACGCGGCGGCGGCGGCGCTGCGCATGGTAAGATGCGTCCGAGACCGTTTCCCGTCCCGTTCTGGTGGTTCTCCCGCCTTTCTCCGAGTGCTAACTGCGGGTCGTACGATCGATATGCTTGGTGTAGGGCTTCAAGGAGAAGGTGCGGAAAGAAGAGGTGGCTCCGGCGTCCCCTGTTGCCGTAGAGGCGGTCGAGGAACTCGCGAGCGCGGCGGCGGAGGCGGCTGCTGCGCCAGTACTCGAGCCGGTCGAGGCGCCCGCGGTGAGCTCGACGCAGCCACTCTGGCTGCAGCAGAACAATCTGGTGACGGACGTATCGAGCTTCGCGCCCAAGATCGTGGTCGTCGGTGTCGGTGGCGCCGGTGGGAACGCTGGTGCGTAGGGAACGCGCGCTCCGTTAATAGTCGCGCGTGGTTATGGGCCAGCTAACGTCGCTTTGGCTTGCCCATAGTGAACAACATGATTGCGCGCGGGCTCCAGGGCGTCGAGTTTCTCGTGTGCAACACGGATGCGCAGCACCTGCGCACGACACTGACGGACAATCGCGTGCAGATGGGCCCCGAGATCACGGGCGGACTGGGTTGCGGCGCCAACCCGGAAGTCGGGTGCGTGCCCTGACGTGGCGGTGAGATTATGCCTGTAATGGATCGCTGATTCTTGTGTCATGTGTGGTGGTGGCAACATGACAGTCGGGAAGCTGCTGAGCTGGCCATTGACGAAATCATGGAGCGCGTGGCCGGCGCCAACATGGTGAGCCTTCTCATGTGTGGCTCTCATTAACCTGGTTGGGTAGGCTGGGACCAATGCTCATCGTTTTTGCGAAGTAGATGTTCGTGACGGCGGGTATGGGCGGCGGAACTGGAACCGGCGCAGCCCCTGTCATTGCGCAGGCCGCTCTTGAGGCGGGTATTCTCACGGTCGCTGTCGTCACCAAGGTCGGAGAATGGTCTTGGATCTTTTTTTTTTGTATGGTTCTTACATGACCACACTGACCATGACTGTCGTTGTTGGTGACTAGCCCTTCCGCTTCGAGGGCACTAATCGCGCCAAGCTCGCCGAACAGGGCCTCGCGGAGCTGCGTCAGAGCGTCGACACCATCATCACTATCCCCAACCAGAACTTGTTCAACATGTCGAACGCGAAGACGTCGCTCATGGAGGCGTTCAGGTATGCACAGCAACATGTTTGCGCCCACGTTGTACGCGCCAATCTTGAGTCTCGCGGCTAAACGCCACTCTCTCCTGTGACTGACTAGGATGGCTGACGACGTACTGCTCGACGGCGTCAAGAACATCTCGGACCTGATGGTCATGCCCGGCCTGATCAACTTGGACTTTGCCGATGTTCAGACGGTGGGTTGAATGTCTTACTCAGTGCTGTTTATTACGGCTGTATAACTGACCAATGTTTGTCGTTGTGGTGTTCCGATGATGTCTAATGTGTGAACTAGGTGATGACCAACATGGGCAACGCTATGATGGGAAGTGGCGAAGCCGAGGGCGACAACCGGTGAGTGAACATGAACAACAGGTACCAGTAACACGAGTATCTAATTCTTCTCTTGGACGAACAGTGCGCTTCGGGCGGCCGAGGGTGCCCTCGCCAACCCGCTCCTGGGCGACATCTCCATCAAGGTATGGTGTTCGTATCAAACGTTTTGTCCTTGTACCGAGACGCCTCTAATTTATCACCTCTGTCGTCGATGCTACAAATCTACAGGACGCGAAGGGCATGATTGTGAACATCACTGGTGGCTCGGACTTGACGCTCTTCGAGGTCGACGAAGCCGCCGAGCGCGTCACGCAGGTATGTTTGGCTGAGTGTGTTAACCACTGTCGCGATCGATTGCAACTCACAGTGTTGTCCCTACGACAGGAGCTGGAGGACCAGCATGCGAACATCATCTTTGGCTCGACATTCGACGAGTCGCTGCACGGCAAGGTGCGCGTCTCAGTCGTGGCCACGGGCATCGCGGACCCGGACAAGTAGATAGGACCCACAAGCAACAGTAACAAGTAACACGCGCCAGCACCGCTCGCCGTGCGAGAAGCAGGCGCCTCCCGATCTGCAGCTCACAATGGAGGCTCCAGATCGTGATGTGAGTGGTGAAGACGGGCTGAAGACGATGAAGGCGCATGGTTAGCGTTATTATATTTTGACGCCATTCCTTGGTGGCCACTTGTGTTTGTTCAATCTCAAACGTCCAACAAAACTGTGGAGTGATGTAGTTCCCGTCCCGCCGCACTAATAACAAAACGTGGGGGGAGCACACGGAGGCGCAGCGCCTCGCGTGGATGGCGAACACTCGCTGGAGCCGTCGGGGGCGGGCGGAGGTATCTAATAGTTCTACCTATTTCACGGGTACAAGCCGACCACGTTATGATCCGCGGCAGGCGAGTTGAGCACGATTAGAACGAGTACTCCTCGCTGCTGGCGGCCGAGATGGACACGCGCTGCGAGAGGCGCTCTGGCGGCAGCGACGCGAGCGTCTCCTCCATGTCGTAGGCCGCCCACATGGACGTGAGGCGGATGACGACGTCCTCGTAGGTGGAGGCGACGCCAGCGGGGAGCACGACCTGCTTCATGGCGTCCTCGAGCGGGATGGTGGGGTCATTGCAGCGCTGGTCCTCGTACTTCTTGGCGTACGCAGCCTCGTCCGAGTCGGAAAAGTCCTCCGACTCGTTCGGCTGCGTGGAGGCCTCGGACGCGTCCGAGTGGTTGCTGGGCGCCTTGCTGGCCGCCAACGGGTTGGAGCTCGCGCTAGATGAGAAGATGCTGCTGGCCGAGCTGGCTGACGACTTGAGCGACTTGAACGCGCTCGTGCAGCTCGCCGAGAAGAGCGCGCGCTGGCTCTTGCTCGGGTTGAAGTCGCTGTCGTCCTTGTGCTTGTTTGGATTGAAGCTCTGGCTCGGGTAGAATTCGTTCATGTTGCGGGTGCTGCTCGGGATGGGGACCGCGGCGGCGAAGTGGTTGCGCTCGTCCTCGTCCTCCGAGGAGGACGACACAAGCGGCAGCTGCGAGCGCGGTACGACCGCGTACGAGTCGAGCGAGAGTGACTTCTGGATCTTGGGCAGGATGGAGCCGTGCAGCGGCTGCGCGCCGCGCATGAGGAACGGGCGCGTCATCTTCTTGATCTGCTCGCCGCAAATGTTGCACTTGGGCAGGTCGTTGTACACGCGCTCGACGAGCAGTTTGAGGAAGTCCTGCAGCATGCTCACGCGCTTGCGCACGACGGCGTTGGTGCGCAGCAGCGTCTTGCGCGGGAACTGGAAGTGCGCCAGCGCGCGGTGGAAGCTCGCGCAGCTCGGGCAGGCCACGCCGCGCGTCATCAGCTTAGCCAGCACGTCCTTGCGTAGCTGCAGGAACTGCGAGTACCGCCGGTTCACCGTCCACTCCTGGCCCGTCGGCTGCACGCGCATGCACACGCTGTACAGCGTGTGCGTCGGCCGGTTCAAAGCCGCCGGAATCAGCACCTGCACCCCGCTCTGGAACATGGTGTTCGGGGTATTCGCACCGCTCGCCATGGCTACTCACTCGCTCTGTAGTGCTCTAGCGTCCTCCTCCGCCGAAGCAATGAAGCGCCGCTCTTTCTCCTCGTCGGCTACCGGGATGGCGACCAATAGCACTCTAACCAAGATCGGCGGACGCACAGGGACCGACCGATAGGGGACCGCAGAGAGTTCCGAACTGGCGGAAACCGACGGACGACAGGCCGCCGCCGCATCGCCAGGCCCCGGGTCGACCCGCGCCGCCCCTGGAGCCCAAAGGCGAGCCGTGCGCCGCCCGTTTTCTCGCGCGCACGCATTAACGTCATGCGCGCGGGTTACAGTTCGAGTGGCGCTCATACATTTTATATGGAGAGTTGATGTACAGGAGGAGACAGGCCGCAGGTGTTGACTTGTGCGTCTTGTTTGGCGTGCGGCGAAAAAATCGAAAGCGGCAAGAGCCGCGGCGGCGAACGTCAGTGGATGGTCCGCGCGGGTTTGGGAAATGACGCGGGTTATAGGAGCAAACCCGGACCATTTACATAGTAAATACAAGGTGAGCGGTGGTTTGACGGGTTGCGAACGGGTTTCGCGTAACGGAAAAGGGGGTAGGGGCTGAACTCATGTCCACTGCTGTCACAGACCCGGAAAATGATGGGCGCGCGCCGGGATCTTTTCGCGTGGGCCAAGTATGTAAATTTACACGCAGATTTTCCATACTGAGCGGCAAAGGGATCACACCTGGTGTCGCTTGTGCTGCGGAATTAATGGGCGACCTCATCGGTCGCGGCGTTACCAATGAGCCGCGACATGCTCCCGGCTGTGCGACTCTTGCCAATGGGTTCTCGCCGTGGGGCTCCGAAGTAACACGCGCGGATGATCCAGGCCAAATGAACCGCGCATATGGCGAGACAGGTGTGCGCACCGCGCGCTTTGAAGTTGCCGAGCCGTCAAGTTGGTGGCCCCTTGGCTGGACTATCATCTCACAATCAGGAACATCCCTATCCCTGCGTTCTTGCCCAGATTTGCCGCTGGGCGTGATTTTCTCCCCTTGCGAACCAAATGCAGCGCTTGCGACGAACAGCTCTGCACGACGGAAAACTAAAGGTGTTGCGTGTGGTTTGCACCGCGAGGCCTTCCATGCCCATTAACTCGCTGCTTTCAGGTGTCGGTCTGACCCAGCAGTGGGTGGAAAATTGTGCACGTAGCGAGTCTTTCCATTGCTGAAGTCCTTCCACGAACGTAAAGCCGTGGTCGGACCTGAACATCGACGGATGCGTGCAGTCGGTATACAGGCGACGCTTGATTGCGCTTACAGAAAAAAATGACCGCCGTATGACGCCACTCTGCACGCCTCGTCATTGTGCAAGTTTGGTGCAATACTTGCACAGTAGAATGCAGTCGGTTGCACTAGTGCACTCGGACCTAGTTGGCGCCATTCCGACCCCAGCGACGTGTACGACACTAGGCAATCCACTCAGCACGAAGATGTCGGGCGATACCAAGTCACAGCGCCGTAGACACACGCGTAGAGTGCACCGTCGTACAGACTGCTCTCACTCGCTCGGCCAGTTTCCTCGCGAAAGATCCAGGCCACCCTCCGCCGTCGTCGGTCGTGGTGGCGGACAGTGAACACTTCCATGTGCACAGTCCAGCCAGTGTACGGTCCAGTATTCAGAGCGACGGGAATCGGGCTTGTGCCAAACGATGTACTGCTTCAAACGGTACATGACACAGACCCGCCTCCCCTGTCACATGCCTCACCACCTCTATCAATCCATATTTGATTAAATCCATTTCCATAGACTACGTAATAACACAAGTTATTATCAATCAGCTCATTAATATAAAATATTACAAGTATTTCAATTCAGAAGGTATCCTCGGTGACACTCGCCACGCCGACAAGGTGCCGTCATCACGCCGCAGCTGCCGCCGTGGATACACTCGACTTCTGGAACACGTCGACGCCTCCTCCTTCCCCCCTCCGGTTCCTCCGCTCCCTCTTCATCGATTACGACACCAGCGCATCGGAGAAGCGCGCGCTCCTTCACGGCACCTAGCGCTACAGAACACACAGCGTCTTACTACGAGCGCGGAGCTCGCGAGGCACTCAACTTTAGAGAAGCGCGGCGCTTATCTCATCGCGCGGACTGTGAAAACGTCATCGGCGTTTTCCTCTCATCCGCTGCAGGACTCGGATAAGGAGAAAGGACGCGGCAGTTGGGGATTCGATACGCAGACGACAAGAGAAGACATGACGGCGACGCCGACCGCGACGGCGCTGGTGCTGGCGTTCGTGCCTGGCGGATGGACGCTCGCGTGGGGCGCGCTGGCAGCCGTGGTGTTGTACGTGCAGCTGTACGCGATGATCATGCGCTTCCTGCGGCTGCTGCTGCACACGTACTTTCGCAAGATCGCCGTCTTCGGCATCAACAACTTCCCGCGCGAGGGTGACGCTCCTGTGCGGCTTGTCTTGGCTACTTCGTGCTCGCTAACTGTTGTTGGTACTCGTGCTCAGGCCCGGTGATCCTGTGCCCGAACCACCCGAATATGCTTGTGGATGCGATCCTCATCTTGAGCGAGTCGGCACGCCACGGACGCTTCTCGTACGTCTGGGCCAAGGGCTCGCTGTTTGCTAACCCGGTCGTGGGCTATCTGCTGCGCAAGTTCGGCGCTGTGCCCGTGTACCGGCCACGCCGTGCCGCCGACAGTCTCGCAGACGTGGACTCGGACAAGTCGCCCGAGGAGCTTGAGGCTGCGAATCGCGCCATGTTCGAGCACACGTGGGAGGTGCTCGCTGCGGGCAACGTCATGGTGCTGTTCCCAGAGGGGACGTCGTACACGGCGCCTAAGATGCTGGCGCTACGCACGGGCGTTGTGCGCGTTGCCACGGGCTTTGCCAAACACTATGACCAGCCGATCCCCATCATCCCCGTCGGCCTCAACTACTTCAACAAGGACCATTTTCGAAGGTATGCGATTGATGACTTGCGTGCGCTGGTAGACGTGGTTTGCATTTGCATTTGGGAAAGCTAACTCATCCGATTTCCTCTGTCACGCAGCCAAGTCGCGCTGGAGTTCGGCAAGCCGATGGTCATCTCGCCGGACGACGTCAACTCGGATGCGTTCAAGTTTGACGAGTACGCTGAGGTCAAGCGGCTGACGGGCTGCCTCGAGGAGAAAATGCGCGATGTGACGCTCAACGCGTCGGACTTCGGTACGATCAAGATCGCGCGGTCGTTGCGGCGCCTGTACCTGAATACTCCTGGGTCGATCGCCGCGAATGAAGAAGTGCGCTTGACGCAGCACATCATCGACATGCTCGAAAAGACTTCAGACGAGAAGCAGAAAAAGAAGATCGCTGACGTTCGTGATAAGGTCGAGAAGTACCGGGACGAGCTCGAGAGGCTGCGCATGAAGGACCAAGAGATCATCCTCCCGGTCGAGAAGAAGGTCTCGCTCTTTCAGGTGTTCCTCGAGCGCGCGCTATACTTGTTGGTGCTGCTGCCTCTCGCGACACCGGGGATCGTGCTGCACTTTCCTTACTACTTCGTCGGTGCGTTTGTGCCGCGTCAAAATTGCATGTCTGATGCTATATGCTAACAAGTGTCTGCGTGGTATGCCCTAACAGCGTCTAAGATGAACACCATGGCCGGGTTTATCGAGTCGAAGTCCCAGTTCAAGATCTTTGCAGCAGGGTAAGCATCCGATCACGAGCTCGTTCTCTATGGTGCTTGGAGCTTTTAGCTGACTTGCCTGCGTCTTCCGACTGCTGCAACAGTGTTCTCATTCCGGCGCATTGGCTCACACTGATCCTTGCCGCTTGGCTTGTGCTGGGGCCGCCGTACGCGTACGCCATGGCTGTCGTGCTGCCGATGCTGCTGTACTCGCACATCCGCGTGCTGGAGGAGGGGCGCTCGCTCGCCGAGAACGTGCGGTTCCTGTTCCACATCACGGCGCACGCGGACGAGGTCGCGGCCCTCCGCAAGCAGCGAGAGCAGCTCGCGCGCGAAGTGTACGACCTCGTGACGGAGTGCGTCGACCCCAAGTTCCTCTCGACCGTGCGCAAGAGCCTCACCAACTCGCCGCCGCGCCAGCGTACGCTGCGGCACCGCCAGTCGTCCACCAGCGACATCTTCCAGCTCCAATGATACCTCTGGTAACGACCCTGCGCATGGTCACACCGAGCAGATCTCGACGAGAGACAGAGACGCTGCAGGCAGCTAGTTACCTATGACGACCATCGGCACCACATAAAGACGCATTGACATTTTTTAGCAACACATCGCATTGCATAACACTTGTTAGTCGATGACGACATGGATACAATTTGGATTGACACGCGCCTCTGCTTGAGCAGCTTCAACATCAAGCAGAGCCGAGTCGAGCTGAAACTCAAAGCTCGACTCGGCTCGGCTTGGCTCGGCTCGAGTCCTATCCCGAATCGTACTTAGACGAGTCGATCCCGTGCTGAACCTGACCACCTGGCGAGTCTCCACGTCACGGTGTTCATCCCTCCCATTTACCTAAAGCACTCAGCTCCGCCCGTCGCGTCGTCCCTCCCGAGGCCCCGTACGCGAGCAGCAGTCGTCCACAGAGCCTGCAAGATGCTGAAATCGATCGTCACGCGACTGGCGTGGGCGACGGCGGCCCTGGCGCTGGTCTGTGCGCCCCAGGTGGCGCAGGCCAAGCTGCTGGACCGCGTGTCGTTCGAGAAGCCGTTCGACGCCATCGACGCCGAGGGCGCCCGCCGTGTGAGCGACGACTTCGAGACGGGTGGCGCCGCGGCGGTGAACCGCCACTTCGTGCGCCTGACGCCCGACCGCCAGAGCAAGCGCGGGTTCATCTGGGGCAAGCAGCAGTTGGGCGCCAAGGAGTTCGAGGCCGTGCTCACGTTCCGCATCAGCGGCCAAGCCAAATCGTGGTTCGGCGACGGCCTCGCGCTCTGGATCACGGACTCGCAGCAGTACGTGCAGGGCGACAATCACGGCTTCATTGGCAACTTCAAGGGCTTCGGCGTCGTGTTCGACACGTTCGTCAACCAGGAGCACGGCGGCGGCCACAAGGACGTGACGTTCTTCGAGAACGATGGCTCCAAGACGCTGGACCAGCTCAATGAGATGGACAAACTCGGCTGCATGGCGCCCGGCATCCGCTACCACGAGAAGAACGCCAACTTCAACCCGTCGACGAGCCTCTCGCGCGCCAAGATCCAGTACAAGGCGCAGCAGTTCACGATCTCAATCGACGCCGCCGGCACGGGCAAGTGGGAGCCCTGCTACTCGCAGCGCATCACCATCTCGGACGACTGGCTGGATAAGGCCGTCTTTGGCATCACCGCCTCCACGGGCGGCCTCGCCGACAACCACGACGTCATCGGCCTCTCCGTCTACGAGTAGGTCGCCTTGCAGGCTCTCATTCACGTGCTACTGGTGTCTAACGATGTTGAGTGATCTGTGTGTGAACAGTCAGGTGGATGACTCGGAGGTGACGACCAAGGACGAGAAGCAGAAGAACGACACGTCGCGCGAGCTCGAGGAAGAGCTGAGCAAGGGCGACGCAGAGGCCAAGCTGCGGGTCATCAAGCGCAAGTACCAGCAGCTGCTCGAGGACTTTGAATACCAGTTCACGGGTGCGTGCATCGATCATCCTTCATTATGCCAATGCACATGATCGCTAACGTCTTTTGATGGTGGGCATGGCGCAGCGCTCAAAGAGTCGACGGAGAACAGCATCCGCAAGCTCAAGGAACAGGAGAAGGAGGACGAGAAGCGCATCGCCGAGCTCGAGGCCTGGGCCAACGGCAAGATGACGGAGCGCGTGAGCAGCACGGTGGACGCGATCCGCGACCAGGTGGACGAGAAGCTACAGCAGACGGTGGAGGAGACGGCGGCCAAGTCGGGCAGCTGGAAGACACCCTTCCTGCTCTTCGTGCTCGCCGTCGGCGCCGTCGTTGCCGCCGGCTACAAGAAGTACCAGGACCTGCGCAAGTCGCACCTGCTGTAGGCAGCTGCTACCAGAGGGCATGGGTGCGTGTGTGTATGTTTTCGTTGGTTCGTCCGTGTGGATCCAGATGTAGAGAGATGGCGACGCCACCCGAGCTGGCGCAGGGCAAATGGTATCGTGGCCACCACGGAAGTGGCCGCTAGTGACGAGCCAAACACGAGACTCCTCTAGTAGATCATCCTCTATTCTCCAGCTAGTCTACACAGTTACTGTACTACCCACGCAATCGGTCAGACGCTAGCGCTCTCTTGCTTATCAACGACGTGCTCGCACACGCGGCAGCCGCAGGACGGGTCGTAGGGCACGCACCACGGCGCCTTAAGCCGTGCGCCGAATTGGCACCGCAGCGCGAACCGCGCCTTGAAGGCCGGGTGCGCCGGGTTGATGTTGTCGCGATGAGCGACGAAGAGCAGCAGCACTGGGGCGAGCAGCGCTGGCGGCGCGTCCTGCACGCGGCGGCCAGCGGCGACGAACACGGCGGCTGATGCGAGCGTGTCGCTATTGTGAGCGTGTGCACATGACGTGAGCAACAGCAGGTCGGCGAAGTAGAGCGCGAGCTGCCGCTGCTCGGGTGAGAACGCTGCTGCGAGGTGGTCGTCACTGCCGTCATCGCTGCTGTTGTTGTCGGTGTTGATATCCGCGTAGAGTCGCTGCTGGAGCAGGGACAGCACCGTGGGCGCCATGACGCGGTAGTCAAGTGCCTGCAGCACCGTGCGCTCGAAGTCCAGGATCTCGTCCCAGGTCCACTGTGAGCGCCACAAGCATGACGCAGACGCGGTGAGTCGTGGGTAAGAGGCAACACCCATCGTCTAACATCGTGACGTTCTTACGTTGCCCGAGAGCCGCCGCCGCTGCAATGTCTGCTTGATGTTCTTGCACGCGATGGTAATCGGCGTCTCGACAAACTTGACTGCAATCCAAAGGCACCTGCACAGCATTGCAAGTACACCGTTAGTGCCATGAAAATCCATTGCACGATTCGGTAGCGCTCTACAACGAGACGTACGCGATGCTGAGCGCCTCGAGCCTAGAGATGTCGACGCCGCAGCGCTGCAAGTACCGGTCCAGTAGGTCGACGCACACGTGGAGCGTCTCCTTGGACAGTCCGAGCGCCGACGTGATGGTCAGCAGCGCCGCCACGATTTCGTCGCGGTGCTCGGGCGTCGCGTACTCTTCAGCGTCGTCTTCCTCCTCGTCGTCGTCATCCGTCTCGCTGTCATCCGTCTCGCTGTCGATGGCTGGCACGTCGGCTTGGTCGTCCACCGCAGTAGGAGACGCTCGTGATCGCTGTCGCTTGAGAACCGCATGCTTGGCGCCGCTGTCGCTCGTGATGGAGACTGCGCGAGTCTCATACTTGTTGCTGCCGTTGTTCTCCTTGTTGTCGGCCTGCTCCTCATGTGGTCGCCCGCTGAGTGAGCTGGAGCGCGGCCGCTTCCGCGCGTTTGTGAGGTGATGGCACATTGCTGGACGGGAGCGCGGTCGGCGATCAACTCAGGGGGATGGTACCACAGCTGCAAGAGGCGGCGACCGAGGCGAATGGAACAGAATTGCCCAACGCAACACAGTACAGCGGGGACTGCTAGCGCGGATGTGTATACAAATAGACGGCGGTCGCCTTGTGGCTACAGTGTCAACCTCCCGTGCTGCCTCGACGCCTCGTCCGCACCGCCCGCCACGCAAGGAAGAAGAGAAATGCGCGAGTGTCAAGTCATTTGCGCGTCATTTTTGGCGGGAGCGGCGATGTTTGCAGCTCCCGCGCTTTCACTTGAATACGTCCGGAGTGAATTAGGGCTAGACACCAGAATTCCGCCAATCAACGAGTCTCATTTTTCAATTCCGCCAATCGTCACGCTTCTATTCAACCGCTTTCGTCTCATTCCAACATCTGAAGCACGCCCTCGATAACGGATAAGTGTTCTTTGATGTGCCACAATTCCATCCTACTAACTGATACTTTAGTTTCAAAGATGTGGACCACCCCACGATGTGTCTTTGAGCTGGCGTCAATCACTGGTCGCGGGTTCTAAAGCTGCTCGCTGATCATCGCCGCCGCCACCTCCTCGTGCCTTCGCAGCGGCGCCCGAGGCACCATGGCCGCGTCCAAACCGTCCAAGAAGCAGCGCGGCAAACTCAAGGCGACCACCAAGCCCAAGAAGCTCGAGAGCGGCGCCGCCAGCGCCACCAGCGCCGTCGTAGCGAAGACGCACGTCAAGTTCGACGACAATGGCGAGAAGGTGGTGCCGAGCGCCAAGAAGCGCACGCGCGCTAACGCCGCCGCCAAGAACAAGAACAAGAAGAGCAAAGACGAGCCCACTGCCGAGAGCGAGGGCGGCGGTAAGTCGGACCGCTCGCCCGAGATGATCCAGCAGGCGCGGTACTACCTCGAGCAGTGGAAGCGCCGCGACGAGCCCGTGCCCGAGGGCGAGCTGCCCTGGAAGTTCAAGGTCCGTCGGCGTTCGTTGGTGCATCAATGGCTTTGAAGACCACGTATTAACGTGTTGGTGTGTGGTTACATTTGCAGAAAATCAAGCAACAGTGGATCCTGCGCTGGATGTACGAGGCCGACGTCGTGCCCAAGTCGATGTTCGCGCTCGTGCTCGAGTACCTAGGCGGCATCCAGGGCGTCGCGCGCCAGGTAAGCGTCTGCTGGCGGCGCTTTCTGACCTTGCACATGAGGCTGATGCGTTGCTTCGTATCTGCAACAGCGTGTGCTCGAGTCGGCGCACGAGATCATCGACGCGGGCATGCCCGAGAAGGAGAACGATGACGAAGCGGAGGAGTCCATGACGGTCAAGCTCGGCCGGCGGCGGTACAAGCGCGCGCTTCAGGTCGCGGAGCTTCTCGCCGAGTAGGCCTCATTGTACCTCTCATGAACTTCTCTCTCTCTCTCTCTCTCTCAATAGACAACACACTTGCGTACGCTTGGCACCAAGCATTGGTCTTCATTTGCATCTCTATTTTCCAGCATAGGCATGCATGACGCGGTTCTCTAAGGCGGCGTCTGGCCGATGCGGTCCGAGACAAGGGCGCTGAACTCGTCCACAGCCAGCACTGGTGACGCCGCGTACTTGAGCTGCAGCACTTCGCCATCGAGGCGCAAGCGGACGAACCAGCGACCGTTTTCGTCCTCCAGCAGCTCAAGCGCCAGCGCCGAGGAGTACTCTGGCCACCAGGCGATGTCGTCGACCAATGACGCGTTCACGGCGTGCAGCACCGACAGGATCGAGACGTCGTGGCCGCTGTAGATGACGAGCTTCTTGCTGTCCGCGTGCTCGGCCATTGCGCTCTTCATCTCTCGGAGCACGTTATGCACCAGTCGTCCCGCTACAAGCTGAAGAATCCGCTGGTGGGAATAGAACTACATCCATGACGAGCATAATCTAGCGTTAGCCATCAACTTTCGCCTCGAGTGCACTGTCTGTATGACACGGAACGCCACTCACCTGGTGGAAGCGGAAGCCGAGGTGACGCACGGTGGCATCCGCATGGGGCTCGGTTCCCGTCACAAATGACACACCATGTGCGCGACGGCACATGAAGTAGTCCGCCGCGTACATCCACGTGAAGGGTACGGCACCGCTCGCGAACATGGGCATGGCACGCATGAGCTCGTGCTTGACACGGTGCATCGCGTCCTCGTGCTGCGCAAAAACAGCGTCATCCTGCTCCAGCTCCTCCTTGAGATGCGCGATCTCCGGGAAGGCTGCGTAGGCTGCATGGACACCGTTGCCGTGATTACTTAGCTGTGAGCGCAACGACTACCGATTGGAGCAGCGACTGGGAGGCTACGCACTGTTGATCATGTCGGTCTCGGGCGGCAGCACGCGCACACTCGGCAGCACATGCGGTGCATCGCGGAACAGTCCATCTAACAGCGCCTGTACGCTGAGCTGCGTGCGCGTGTACGCATTGCTGAAGATCTGCACGTCCGCCGGCCACACCTGGTCCATCGCAAAGTCCTCGCCCAGGCAAAAGCGCCGCTACCAAGTCGCCACGACACGGAAGCACAAACGCTTGGTTAGCTTGTTGCAATCAGAATACCAACCTAGTTACCTAGTTGAGGTATTGGTCATGATCCACGTACAACGCGCTCGCCGCGGTGGATCATTTGCTCGATGCCGCGCGTGGTCAGGTAGCCGAACGGCCGCTGCTGGAAGGACGCATGCCCCGTTGCGCCAGTCACCGCGGCCGCTGCGTTCATGGATTTCGCGGTAGCTCCAGCCGCCGACTTATTGTCGCTGTCATGGTGCTCTTCCGAGTGCACGGCGTACTTCTCTCGCAGCGCCGCGAGACGCGAGGTCGGCGGCAGCTGACGCTCCCAGAGCCGCTGCTCCTCCAGCTCCTCCGCTGGGATCACGCTCCCGCGGAAAACGTTGCGCAGCGGCGTGCGGTCGCCGTGGCGGTGCAGGATCTGCAGCTGCCGCAGTCGCATCGTCATCCGTCCGCGGCGAGGTAGGTGGTGAACCCTTGAGAGCTCTTCACAGTCGATCTTGTATTGCACTCGTCGTCGATGTAAACCATTTCAGATCAGTTGACGTGCCAAAGTACCGGTAATTTGAGTTTCAGTACCGGTATTTAACGGTAGCTACCGATTCATCATTGGTATCAACTTCAACTGGAGCTCCTAAATGCGTCGCTGTGGTATTTTCGACAACGAGCAGGCAGACAGCGCGATGAGTTGCAGACTGTGTAGTCTTTTGCCAAGCATGAGCAGACAAAAGCACCACCATGCATGATGAAAGCGTCGCGAGTGGGAAGGCGACGTGTAAATTGGGCGGTCCGCGTCGTTTCGAAACGACCTATTTCCGACCGCGCCATGCACGAATAGCGGCGACCAACAGTCGACGCTGGCATATTCGCTATCTACTGCGAAACATTTATCAGAGTCACTTTTGTATTATACTGTGTTAATCTATACCACAAAAAAGTCACTTATATAATCTTAAAGGCAATTGAAGTGCTCACAACGTCGGCGGCGCTGTTGGTGACGGCGATAAACGGGCGCGGGCCTACTCTGCTGTGAAGAGCACTAGCCGCCTGCGAATTCCGTGTGTACGACCGACCGGCACGCTCCACGATGGTTGAGCCGAATGCGGCGGCGGCGGGGCCCTCGCTGTCGCTCAAGGACGCGCAGCGCTGCTTTGACAAGGTGCCGTAGCATGTAAACTCCTCATCAGCACCAACATCGCCATCTCTAACTGCTGATGAAACGTGAACACGACAATCGAACGTCCCAGGAGCGGCGCGCGTTCCTGCGAGACCTCGAGACGCTGCGGCAGCAGCTGGTGCGCAAGGAGCAGCTCGCGAGCAAGGCGGCGGCGACCGCGAGCTCGCACGCGGTGCAGCTCAAGCGCGAGATCGCGTCGTTGCAGGCGGCTTTGGGCGCGGCCGAGGCCTCGCGCGACGACTTCCGCGCGCGGTTCGCGCACTCGAGCTCGCTGCTGGAGACGGCGCTGGACCAGCATCAGGAGGACCAGAGCAAGCTCGCGGAGCTGACCGAGACGCTGCGCACGCTCGAGAAGCGGCAAGAGGAGGCGCTGGCGCTCGTCAAGAAGGAGGCGGCCATGAGCGTCAGTGCGACCCACGAGGAGCGCAAGGCGCTGCGCACGCGCGTGGATCAGCTGCGCTGCAAGCTCGAGAAGGAGCGCAAGGACTGGCAGGGTGAGAAGCGGCCACTGTCGGACGAGCTCGCCAAGGCGCGGACGCGCCTGTCTATCCTGGACAAGGAGCTGCAGGAGGCGCGCTTCCACGAGTCTTCGAGCTTTCAGCTGCGCGACAAGATGGCCGCCGAGGTCGGCGTCTACAAGCGCAAGCTTGAGGACACGGCCGAGGCTCTGAAGGCGGCACTGGCGGTCAAGAGCGAGCTGCGGTCCGAGCACCTGCTCATGGTCAAGCGGTCCAAGCAAAAGGTGCGCGAGCTGCTGGAGGCACACCAGCACTCCAAGAACCAGCTCATGATGCTGCAAGAGGACTACAACGGGCTGTTCCGCACGCGGAGCTGCGTCGAGCAGCAGAACGCGCGTATGTACGAGAGCATGAAGCACATGAAGACACGACACGAGGAAGCCATCAAGGCCATGGATCGCGAGCGCTGGGAGCTCGAGAAACAGCACAAGAAGGCGAGCGTCACGTGCTCGACCTGCCTCAAGACGCCCGAGGCACGGGTCGAGGACGAGGCGAGGAAGCTCGAGGCCGCGCGCGAGCAGACACGGCTGCAAGTCGCCAAGGACATGGAGCTCGAGCGCTGGGACCGCTTCCAGGAGGTCAACACCAAATACATCACCACGTGCGAGCAGCTGCAGAGCATGCGGCAGCAGAGCGACGAGCTGAAGGCGCGAGTTCAGCGAGTGGAGCACGAACGCAACGAGCTGGTCGAAAAGAACGAGGTGCTCGAGGCGGAACTCAATCAGAGCAGCGAACGAGAGGATGCGAGTGTGAAGGAGGCACAAGAGGCGGCGCGGCAGCTGGAGGAGAGCAAGAAGACCGTGCAGACGCTCATGGACAACATGAACAATCTCACAGCCGTGGTGAGTGCGTCGCTCCTTGATAGCGAGGTGATCATGCGAGGGAAAGGCTGACAATGGTGTCGTGGGTGCTGTAGACGGCGGACCAGAGCAAAAAGGTGCAAGAGCTGGAGGCGTCGCGCAACCAAGAGGTGAGTCGTCAACGTTAGGCTACTGCAAAACTTACAGCTCACGCTCAGCATCGATGGCCTGTTGGTTCTTTCAGCGCGATCGGCTTAAAAAGGACAAGAGCGACCTGGAGAGAGCGCTGGGCGAGCTGCGCGAGTCGCATGCGACGCTAACCAAGGAGCTCGAGCAGTTCCGCGAGCAGTACGAGCTGCTCAAGCGGGAGAAGGCTCGCCACTGGAACGAGATCGTCGAGGCGCAGCTCAGCGCCAACCTGCTCATCGAGGTGCGTCCGGCCTTCCTATACAGTCATTTTGTCCTTCGAAGCTACCCCTGTCACTGGTTTTTCATGCGCTTGATGTGATTGAGCAGGAGCAAGCACACACCATCGATGACCTGCTCAAGACCAAGCTCTCGGAGGCATACGTGTCTCCAGGCAAGGGCAAGCTGCCGTCTCCGCTGCCGTCATCTCCGCCTCCAACGTCAGTTCCCGACTCCGAGTCGTCTCCGATCTACAGCTCCATTCCACAGCGAGTGTCGCCTGCACGAGCGCTAGTGCGCCTCGGCTGCAGCGATAGCGACAGCAGCACCAGCAGTAACAATCACGGGACGGTGATGGCGCTTCGAGGCGAGCGTGACACGCTGGAGAACGCGCTACATGCGCTCGAGACGCAGTTCCGGGCGGAGAAGGCGGCATGGCAGGGCGAGTACGAGAACAGGAGCGCCGAGCTAATGCGCGAGGTCGCCAAGCTCCGGTCGGAGCGCGCCAAGCTCAAAAGGCGGCTCGACGAACAAGCCGTCACGATCCACGAGCTCACGCTCCAGGAAGACGACGACGAGGACGAGGAAGAGGGCGACGTAGCCGACCAGAGCGAGTGCGAGAGCGAGTTTGACAGTGCGGCCGTGAGAGATGGCGGCTCTCCTGCTTCTCTGTCAGCGTATCCTCCACCGCGATCAGGTCGGAGGAGCCGCCATCGTCATGAACGGGATAATGAAATTGGACGCCACTACCCCCGACGACGCGAGACGACACCAGCGACCAAGCAGGTTCGTGAACTGTGCACTTCAACTCCACAACTTCATGTTGGTAGTTGACCCGCTGATGAACTTGAATGATCTGCTTGCTCAGCACTCGGTGGGCTGGTCGACGCCGTCACCCGAGCGGTTCGTGAGCTGGCGCAGCCCGAAGGAGGCGTCCATATCGCGCGGCGAGCTGTCGTTCCGGTCGTCGGGCTCGTAAGCACTGACGAGCGCTCCTAAGTTATTCAAACAGACGTGTCGTCGCGCATTGCTGCCTTGTCTTACTATCTAGACATCTGTTGATCAGCCTCGCGGCTCAGTGATACCCCACGGGCAGTCGGTGGCGGTCCAGGTACGACAGCTCGAGCTCGAAGAGCGAGTCCCAGAGCTTGCCAGTTACGTACACGTGTCCGCTAGCCCGATCGTACGCGATGCCGTTCATGACGGCCTCCTTCCGCCAGCGCGGGTCACTAGTCATGGGCTCCGTGTGCAGGTTGGAGACCAGGCTCGGCAGCCACGAGAAATCCATCTCCTCGATGACAGCGCCGTCCGCGGGGTTGATACGCAGCACCACGTTGCGGAACCAGACGTTCGCTAGCACCTCGTCCTCAACGAACTCGAGCTCGTTCACGTTGTCAACCGGCTCGCCAGCCGGCGTGTGCACCGTGACGGACCGGTGCAGCGCGAATGCGTTCTTCGGGTCGAAGAACTGCAGCAGCGAAGACCCGTCGCTCACGACGAGGAACTCACCGTCCGAAGTCATGCCCCAGCCTTCGCCTGTGCTGGTGGCAAGCGGGTAGTCGCCCAGTAGTTCGAGCGAGTCGCGCGAGAACTCGAGGATCTTGCCGGCGCGGTACGTCAGCGAGTACAGCTTGTCACCCAGCACGGTGATGCCCTCGCCGAAGATGACGGCGTCCAGCGCGTACTCCTGGGTGGCGCTGGGTGGCGAGGCATGAACGGCGGCAGCGCTAGTATCGCTGCTGCGCGGCAGCGCGTACGCGCGGATGAAGGACTGGTGGTTGAGCCCTGTGGACTCGAGCAGCGCGTCACCGTCGATCAGCAGCCCCTCCGTGAACGCGCTCGTGTTGTGCGGGTGGATCGCGACCACGCGCACCTCAGTCACGACGGCGGCCGCGCGCGACGTGACCGGCACCGGCGCGTAGAGGACGAGCAGGAGCAGCAAGAAGAGAAGGATCGAGCGCTTGATAACCCTCATGGCCGCGATGATTATTGACGCTGGCGATGATGCTGGGCGTAGCATCCTGTAATCGTCCGAATCTAATGGCTTAAGTTAGGGTGTCTAGGTTTTAATAAATTAAAGAGCATGCAGGGTGCTCGTATCAGAAGATGTCATCAAGCTCACTATCATTTTTGGTGATGGATCGTATTTGGAAGATTTTAATCTTATTTAACAACCCAGCTGGGGCACGCACGTGTTTCTTTTTTACCGCCACGTTGTTCTCTAAAACCACTTGGTGCGATCGCCCGCGCCTGTCTGTGGTGCAGATAACAGCACCGTTCAATTGCATTACGCAGTGACGTGGACAGTGCCTTGTCTGGCCCGCCAGTCGTCTGGTTGGCCCGTCAGACTGGCGGTGTGGCTACGAATCTAAAGGTGCGCACGTTTGTTAGGTTGCTCGTTCGCTCGATCTACACTTTGTGAGAGCATAGAGGATGGAGAATGTACGAGATCAGGCGTTGTTTTGTTGGCCTTCGGATTTCGTTGGGGTTGGGAAGCGAGCGACGGCTGGCGCCTTCCACAGCTGTAAGTACTGTGCTGTAATTTCAGCTAAGCCTGGGAGTACTGCATTACATTGTATTACAGTATACCACAGTAGAGGTACTGTGGCAGCATGGATCAAGCGGGTTTAAAGTTCGTGCTGTGTAGTGTCGAAGAAAGTGACGAAGAGACCTTTCATCTTTTTCTTATCGTCTCTACAGTGCAAAATGGTCTCGAACATAGGAAGCAAAGCAGTGGCTGTAGAAGTCGTGCACTGTCGACGAAAGAGAAATGCGAGCGTCTCATCCAATTCGGAGACTGCAGGATAGATACCTTAAGGGATCGTAGTAGCCAACCTCGGCATTGCATGATGCGTGTTCCGACGTGCAAATCCGATGAAAGCGCTGGTGAGAAGGGTGCAAAGGGACGCAACGCAGCTGATGACCTGAACTGCTACGCGCATAGCTGTTGATATGAATTTCATTCGAGCCTCTGATCTACTTCGAAGCAAGTAGACAAAATCTTGCGAAACACTCCAACAAAAGGCGAGTCTTCATTTGTGAGAAGGAATGGCAGCAAGGTGTACTTTACAGTGCAAAATGCTGTGGTTCATTTCAAGGGAACACGTTACCAATTCAACTTTTGTTCCTTGACTGCAAAACTGGGTGGGGCGCCCCTACAACTGTCATTAGCGAAACGGCTGCTCACTTTCTCCAGTTTGCTTATCAATGGCACAATGTCACGTCGAAGATAATCAGCACTGGTCAGAACAATTAGCTAACCAGGGTGTCTTTATCTTGCACAAATTATCGAGCGTTTAGTGAAACCAAAAACTTACCCCGTATTTGATGCAAGTGAAACCCCATCTGGAACATCACTGCATCACCACCAGTCTGGACCATCTGGTTTTCGAGATCACGCAGAAGAGTGAGGAAATGAGGGCGAGGCCAGGCAGCGCCAACGGCTCCATCCTGAGCTTTAATATCTTGAGAAATGTATGCTCTGTAATCGTATCACCCGTTTCGCGTCCGCCAGCTGGTGTCATTGGCCCTCCCAAAACCCCATCTCAGCATAAAAACCCGTGTGCATTTGGCAGACGCGAACAGTCTGTCAAGCGAGGGACGGAGGGGTGGGAGAGAAGTGGAGGGAGGGGAGGGACACGACCGGTCATCGCGGTGTTGTCGTGTGCCATGGTCGCCACGGGGGTGGGAAAGCTCGGGAGGGAGGGCGAAGTGACGCCGCATTTGCTAAAACACCCGCGCCGAGAGTCTGTTATCGCGGATCCGCCGCGTATTTCTGCTCGCGGACACTCTCGGCATTGTAATTCGTACCCGCTCGCTCTACCCAAGACACCAGAGGAAGAAGGGCGGCGCGACAGGCGTCTTATTTTATTAACAGGCAAACAAGAAACACGCGCCGGCGCACAATCGCTTTTCCGCGCAACCGAGCCGACTCGCGACCATCACTCTGGGGTTCCCCTTTCCGACGCCGACACCACCGAGAAAGGACGCGCGTGTGGGGGGTGCAAGCATGAACCGCGACCGGCAAAAGCTCGCGAACGCGGGGCTGCTGCCGCCCGAGGGCCCATCGACGACGGAACGCCAGCACATCACGCCGGGCAACAACCAGGCGTTCGTGGACATCTCGACGCCCGCGGGCCGGCGGCTCAAGGCGGACGGCATCCACCAGCACCAGGTCGTGTCGGTGCCCGCGCCGACGCTCAAGAAGCCCGTGCAGGCTAGCTTCATGGACAGCTCGCAGTTCGTCAACATGAGCGACGCCACCTCGCACGTCGTGGGCTCGGGCGCCAGCGCCAACTGCCGCGCGAACGGTGGCCGAGCGCGCGGCCACCGCCGCCGCCCCAACGTCGACGCCATGCTGCGCTCGTCCATGGTCAGCGAGCGCATCTCGCGCCTGTCTAACATCTCGGCGGTGCTCGGCGCGTCCACGTACGGCCCGCCGCCCGGCAGCGACGTCGTGTCAGTGCCCGTGCTCGGCGACTGCGCGTTTGAGCAGAAGTACTCGATTGCGCTCGCGCAGGACGAGCACGGCAACCACTTGGAGGACGCAACGCCGCTCACCAAGATGCAGGCGCTGCGCGATGTTATGGGCAGCATCTCGACGGCCAAGGGCGGGTTCGTGGACCGCCAGACGTTCTCGCAGGCCTTTGAAGTCGATGGTGACGAGTTCAATGGATACGAGGACGAGAAGACGGGCATGATTGACGGTAACGCCGTACTGATTGACGCCGTCATGGACCTGGACGTCGGCGTGGAGGACAAGCTGCACTTCATCTTCGAGACACTGGACCCGGACAACACGGGCTACATCATCGAGCCGCAGGTCGTGCAGCTGCTCGAGTCCAACTTCGCGAACAACAAGATCGAGGCGCTCGGCACGGACCTGCCTACAATCGCCAAAATGCTCTTCCGCAAGGCGAACGTCGTCAATGGTTCCATGACGTACGAGCAGTTCCGTGCGGTCTTCCACCCGTACGTGAGCGGCTCGTACGAGCTTAAGGAGGAGCCGCGTTACGCGGCGCCCATTCGCCCCAAGTCCAAGTTCGGCCGCTTCTATGATGCCAACAAGCTGCGCATCTGGTGGCTCTTCTTCTACTTCCTGCTCAACAACCTGGCTTTCTGGCTCAAGTGGTTCCACTACGAAGTCGACCCGGCGATTGGCTGGGGCCTTCGTATTGCGCGTGCCAACGCCCAGGTTGCCATGCTGAACTGCGTGTTCGTGCTTCTGCCCATGTGCCGCTCGATCACGGCTGTCATGAAGCGCAGCCGCCTGCTCTGGCGTTACATCCCATTCGACGACCACATTGAGTTCCACAAGATCGCTGGCAGTGTGCTGCTCACTGCTGGTCTCATCCACACCGGTGCGCACGTGAGCAACGAGATCTACTTGTACCTGGTTGCGACCGACGACGAGATCCGGCACTCGATCTTCTTCACGCGCAAGGTGCCCTCGTTCATGGAATACGACGGCCTCCCACCGTTCACGGTCATGCTCCAGTCGCTTCCGGTCTGGACGGGTGTCATCATCCTGGTGATCACGCTCATCTCGTTCCCACTTGCTGCCATCCCCAAGTTCCGCCAGGGCAACTTCAACCTGTTCTGGTACTCGCACATGCTCTTCGGCATCTTCTTGGTGGTTCTCTCCTTCCACGGCGCGTCGTCGTGGCTGGCGCGCTGCTCGTCGTACATCTGGATCACGCCGCCGTTCCTCATCTACCTGGTCGAGCGTCGGTTCCGGTACGCTAAGGTGTTTGCGGCGCCCGTGCGCATCATGGAAGCTGTGGAGCTCGACGGCACAGTCGCGCTCTTCATGGAAAAGCCGCGACGTTTCGTGTACCGCCCGGGCATGTACCTGTTCATCAACGTCCCGCTCATCTCGGGTCACGAGTGGCATCCGTTTACCATTTCGTCGGCGCCTGGCGACAACTACCTCAGTATTCACGTCCGCAAGGCGGGTGACTGGACCGGAGCTCTGCACCGCGTGATCGCGGATTGCCACGAGAACCAGAAGCAGTACCCGGACGTGTACCTGGATGGTCCTGTTGGCGCCCCGACGCAGGACTACCACCGCTACAAGACGGTGATTTGCGTGGGTGCTGGTATCGGTGTGACTCCGTTCGCGTCGATCCTCAAGGACGTCGTGCACCTGTGGGAAGACAACCGTTGCCACCAGTGCAATGCTGTGCGCCACCCGAGCTCGTTCCAGATCCAGAAGCTGTACTTCCACTGGGTTACGCGTGGCCAGGAGTCGCTCGGTTGGTTCGAGGAGACGATGAACCAGATCGCGGCCATGGACCGCGACCAGGTGATCGAGGCGCACCAGTATTTAAGTACTATCAAGGGCGGCGAGAACGCGTCGCAGCTCAAGATGTTCCAGCAGTTCGTGCACGACCAGACGGGCAAGGACATTGTGTCGGGCCTCAAGTCGCGCCAGCTGACGCACTTCGGCCGCCCGGACTGGGATCGCGTGTTCATGGACGCCAAGAACCAGCACCCGGGCGAGGAGATTGGCGTATTCTACTGCGGCCCGCACACGCTCGAGAAGATGCTCGACGACATGTGCAAGAAGTATTCGTCCACGCAGCCGGGCGGCACGGTCTTTGACTACCACTCGGAGAAGTTCGCTTAGGCGGCTTTGCTCCGGGTCGGGTTGGTGTTCAAGTGTCCAAACGTTGTCTCGCAAGAAGGGAAGGCGCGATGGGCGCCGCTCCCCTCTTCGGTCGTCGTGATCGTCATGACGTTCTGTGCGTTTGTCCCGATTTCTTTTTTCGTTCCCCGTTCGGCCGCGCGGTAGTGGACGCGATGAGTGCGAGTGACACGCCTCCGCTGCCACCGCCCGCGACGACGTTCGTCTCCGTTCGTTCGTACATTTCGATGCTCCGCTCCCGGCGTTCTCTCGCAAGTGACGCGCAAACCCTTGAAGACTCATAGAGAGATAGACGAGCAAATGTAGAAAGCAAGACTTATAAGCACACGTTGTTCTTCTTACCATTGCGTCTACTCCTTTGCCATACCTGGAGCTCTAATGTAATCAATTGCGGAGCTGAACGAGTTGAGGCAACTTTCAACGTGGATTAGTGTACCATCGGTAACTCTGATTGGCTCATTTTGGCTCGGCTCGGCTCGTAACGGCTTGGCTCGCAACGGCTCGGCTCGAATGTAAGGAGGTCCTTTGGCGGGAAATCCAAAACGGCGCTGCGAGAAACCCAACGAGCACCTCGTTGGTCGCAGGACCTTAGACAGCGAGCGTTCGAGCGCAGCCATTCCATGTTCCCGTCGTCGTCAAAGAGCCAGGCGGCCGTGCCGGCGGCGCCGCTGCCGTGGGTCGAGAAGTAGTACGTCTCCTATTTGTGAGCCGACATGTCGACTCCTCCTGGCTAACGCAACGCTCCTGCTTCGCTCGCTTTGCCTGGACAGCCGACCCAAGAACGTGGACGAGATCTCGCACCAGGAGCACGTGGTAGCAACGCTCAAGACGTCGATCGCGAGCGGGCAGCTGCCGCACCTGCTCTTCTACGGGCCGCCGGGCACGGGCAAGACGTCGACGATCGTGGCGGTCGCGCGCCAGCTCTTCGGGCCCGACTTCCGTAAGAACGGGCGCTTCCTTGAGCTGAACGCGTCCGACGATCGCGGCATCAAGGTCGTGCGCGAGAAGGTCAAGGGCTTCGCGCAGGGCGCCATCAGCTCGGCATCGGGCCAGGGCATGCCACCGTTCAAGATCATCGTGCTGGACGAGGCTGACTCGATGACGGGCGACGCGCAGTCGGCGCTGCGTCGTATGATGGAGAACTACTCCAAGGTCACGCGCTTCTGCCTCATCTGCAACTACGTGAGCCGCATCATCGAGCCCGTGGCCTCGCGCTGCGCTAAGTTCCGCTTCGCGCCGCTCGAGCGCACGTCCATGGCTTCGCGCGTGCGCTACATCTGCGAGCAGGAGAACGTGCGCGGCGCCGAGGACGACGCCGTCGTTGACACGCTGCTCGAGAGCGCCGGTGGTGACTTGCGCAAGGCCATCAACTTCCTCCAAAGCGCCAAGCAGCTCTGCGGCGACGAGCCGCTCACACGTGACGACGTCATCGCTGTTGCTGGGGTATGCTCGCATTCTGTTGTCGCATGTTTGATCTCTCCGCCCGCGTCTTCGATGTGTGTCACTCATGTATCTGTACAACTCATCTGTAGTTGACGCCGCCGGACCTGCTCGACAACTTCTGGGCCGCCGTCGCGTCCAACAACTTTGAAAAGATGCGTATCGAGATGGAAAACATCCTGCTCGCGGGATACCCGGTGCTGACGGTGCTGCGGCAGCTCAACACCGAGCTACTGGCTCGGAATGCGCTGAGCGACGTGCAAAAGGCCAAGATGAGCCTGCGCATCGCCGAGGCTGACAAGAAACTCGTGGACGGCGCCAGTGAGCACTTCCAGCTGCTCGACGTGGCCTCGTTTGTCATGCGCGCATACCACGAGTCCAGCTAAGCGCGTGGTGGGGGTGACTCGCATGACATGAGAGGTGAGCGAGCAGATCAACAGTTAAATAGATAAATACGGCAACCTCGTCCATGTGGCCATCACTAGTTCCCGAGCAGAGCGGCAACGTGTCATTGAGCATCACCTTAGCTGCTGGCATGTATTTATCAAAGCGACGGCTCCAATTCCATTCACCTGCTCGCTCTGTCTACTCGATAGGGCGCACACCGGCGTCCGTGACGGACGCGAGCTGGTGCCACTCGCCCGAGGCGTGCTGCTTCCAGAAGGTGACCTCGTCGTCGCCCGCGGCCACGCTCAGCACGGAGCCCGTGAGCGACCAGCTTATCCGGTACACGGGCGCGCGGAACGAGTGCACCACGTGCATTTTCCACGCGCCACCGGCCTCGTCCTGGCTCCACGCGCGCACCGTATGGTCGTCCGAGCACGAGGCAATCACGTTCGCGGGGATGCCCACGTTGGGAGCCCAGGCTACGTCGCGCACCCAGTCGGCGTGGCCCGCGAGCACGGCATCGTCGTCGCGCGTCCATTCGGTCTTGTGCGCCGGGTCTGCCGAGAGCTCGCGCTGCCAAATGGACACCAGGTGGTTGGTAGAGCCCGTGACGACGCGCTGAATGGCGTGGCCCGCGGCGCTCTGCGCGCCCAGCGCATTGTACGGCGCCCAGCTGACGCTCGTGCACGCGACACCGTCGTCCGAGTTAATGAAGGACGCCGTAGTGAGCCAGCCTTCGCGCTGGCGCGTCAAGAAGCTTACCTGGCCGTCTGCCGACGCGCTCGCGAGGCACAAGCCGTACTCGTACGGCGCCCACGCCACGCTCAGCACCGACTGCGAGTGGAACGTGTGCACGTACTTGAGCCGCCAGGTCGTCTCCGCGCCAGGACCGGCGGGCGGCGCGCCCGGAGGCGGCGCCTGCGCCAGCTCCTCGCGGTAAATGTACACCTTGCCGTCCTGCGCGGCCAGCGCCACGAGCGAGCCGAACTTGGGGTGCGCCCAGGCCACGCGCTGCAGCGGCGCCACCGAGTCCTCGACCACCTGCACCACGTGCTGCAGCATGTAGCCCTGCTCCATATCCGCCTCCCCAGGCGCGGTGCTCGCGTTAGGAGCGCGAGCAGGTTGTCCCGAAGTGGCGGGCGACACGTCGTAGATGCGGAAGGTGCGGTCGCCCGAGCACGTGGCCAGCCGCTTGCCGTAGTAGTCCAGTTGTATGTCGAAGATCATGTCGTTGTGCTGCGTGTCGATCAGTGCGGCCGGTGGCTGGCGCGGCGCTCCGGGAGCCGCCGTCATGGGACTCGCCACCTCCATCTTCCCCTCGGCTAGTGATCGATCTCTCCTTTGTCGTGTGCTCGGGGGTCGGCCCACATATCGATCTGTACCGTCCTATATTTTTTTACGTGGAGCGTTCTAGATATTGTGGAGCGCTCTATAAATGTTTACATGAGGATGTAGAGCTCTCCAGATGTGGTACTGGAGTTGCTGTTCAGCATTCTGAGTGCCAAAGGACGCGCATCATTGGCGACACCTTGCTGTGAACTAGACCGCGCTGCCTCTGAGGTTCCTGCTGGCGGTGGGATGTCCGCGGTGAACGGGCCAAGCTGACCGACGACGAAACACGTGCGACGCCGGCGATCAGACGCGGAGCTGACGGCGGAGGAGAAGCGGAAGGAGCAGGAGGCGCAGTGTAAGCGCGACCGGTTCTTCCAGACAGCAAAGGAAAAGAAGAAGGCTGTAGGCGAGGGCGGAGAGTGAGAGGAAGGCAACGGAGAGCGAGCCGCACAAGACGCAGAGCCGTCGTCTGGGATCTTCAAGGTGGCGTTTGATGTGATCAGCCAGCAGAGATGGCGTTGAACAGACTAGTTCAATGATGCCATGTTGCTCGTGGCAGGGCTGCCGCATCGTCTTCAATGGACGCACGGGTAAGGTGTCCTCGTACGTAACCCTGCAAGTTGATCTGCCGACGGGCAACAACTGAAGTAGCTCCGTGTCTTGGTGGACGCAGATACTACTTGGCGAAGCTGGTGGAAGAGCACGACGGCAACGTCAGGTATGGTATCTGAAGCGCCATCAGACAACCAAGATGCGGCGATGATAGCGCCCTGATCATGTTCATCTGTTCTCTGTCTACGATCGCCAACAGCTCCATGCAAATGATCAAGCCATCGCGCATCACGCACATGATCGGCAGCAACCTCAGCGCCTCCAAAGCCGACAAGACGCTCAAGGTGAGTGAGCCCGACGCGTCTTCCCATCATTCGTGCTGGCTGACGCTCATGCCTGCGCCTTTGATCGGCGTAGAAGCTCGGCAAGCTCAAGTTTGTCACCGCCGGTAGGTCCGCTCGAATGCGTAGAGGTCTGCGCTCACACTTTCTGTTCATGACAGACTGGATCCTGCAGTCCGTCAAGCATAGCAAGCGCCTGCCCGAGTTCGAGTTCCTCGTGTACAAGGACAACCGCGTGGCCGCCGCCTTGCGGTCTGCGTTCGTTTCCCCCTCCACATCCTCATGGCATTTCAGGAACACCACCAAGTTAACCAACATAGGCTCGCCCACAAACAACCAGCGAGAGCGAGAAAGCAATATAGATTCACGGCTAGCAAAATGTAGAGGGGTTTCTTGTTCATCTTCCGTGCAGGCGAGCAAAACCAGACACCCGGCAACGAGCGGGCGAGCGGTCAAGCCTCCGCAGCCGCGCACGTGTTCCAGCCCGCCCGCCCGCCCGAGCCTTCCGCCCGGCGCACTCGCCGCCACCTCCTCCGTGCACGGCCCGTGTCAGAAGGCCGCAAGCATCACCGTGAAGAAGGCCGGGATAAATGACGAGGCGCTCAGCAGCAGACCTTGTTGTTGGGCTGCACCGTCTTGCCGGGCGTGAGCGTCACGCCGCTGCCGGGCTTGGGCGCAGCGGGCGCGTTGGCCATGCGTTTCTTGATCTGCGCGGCCATCATCATGAAAGCCTTTTCGACGTTGGCCGCGTTCTTGGCGCTCGTCTCCAGGAACTCGATGCCCAGGCTCTCGGCGAACTCTTTGGCCGCGTCCGTGCTCACCACGCGCTTGGCCGTCAGATCACTCTTGTTGCCCACGAGCAGCTTGTTCACGTTCTCGCAGGCATATCTGGCAAAGAAATCACGTCATGGATACCGTCAGGGTCTTCCATCACCGGTAGATGCATCCTAGGCGACGAAACACACCGGTCAATCTCGTGCAGCCACTGCTTGACGTTGTTGAACGACTCCTGGTCCGTCACGTCGTAGACGACAATGATACCGTGGGCGCCGCGGTAGTAACTGCTAGTGATGGTGCGGAAGCGCTCCTGGCCGGCCGTGTCCCACTACAAACACCGCACAGATCCCCGTCAGTCCTTCCACTTCACCGGTACACATGAGCGATCCAGAGATCCCTCCCACGTACGATCTGCAGCTTGATCGTCTTGCCGTCCAGCTCGATCGTGCGAATTTTCTGCAGCCACCAGCACCATATCAGTTAGTCGCGGCCGTTGGCGCATGGATCAGGCAGCAAGGACAGAAGGACGCACGAAGTCGACGCCGATGGTCGAGATGTAGCTCTCCGTGTACGTGTCGTCGGCGAAACGGAGCAGCAGACACGACTTGCCGACGCCCGAGTCGCCGATCAGCAGCAGCTTAAACAGGTAGTCGCTGCAGTCAACACGCACACAATACGTCAGCTTCGTCGCCTTCTCCTGCCGCCTCCCCATCCATTCACATACTACTCCGGGTTCATCTTGGCTCACGACGTGCGGGGGTCTCTGCAGCACACACAACACATCCACTCGCCGTCACTTTCACGCATTTGGATACGGATACCCACCATGGAAATAAGACGAGCGGATCCAAATAAGACCGCGCGGGAGAGGAGACACTCCCCCTCCCTCCTTCTTATCCGCCGTCACCATCAAACGAGCAAGCAGGCGCACGTACATGTCGGGTGGGGGGAGGGTGACCTGCGGCGGTTCTTTTGGGGTTGGCGTCGAGTCTTCGTGTGCGCGTCCTGATAGAGAAGCACAGGGAAAAAGGGGGGCGCAGCAGGCGGTGGGGCGAGGCGAATCCCCTCCCCGGCGTTCTTCCCCTTCCTTCCTCCCCTTTTTTTCCTGCTTTGCCCTACCCGCGGCCTCGAAATAGCGAAGAAAACCCGCCGCAAAAGTGAGGTTTCGCGTAATTTATGGGCCGGCGTTCTTTCTTTTCGCTAAATTTACCGCGGAAAGTATGGGTTTTGAGGTTTTTTGACCCATCGTCCGTTTCAGCCAATCCGAGCCAAGAGCGTGGCGATGTTGGGGTCCTTCGTGGCATCGATCCAAAACCGGTATTTGTACCGATGGAAACCGGTTTTGAGTACTCGTGCTGGTCCAAAACGCGATGCCGGGGATTTCGGTTGAAGCTCGACCTTCACTCGCTTGGAGACTGCAGGAGGTATGTAAATGCGAAGCAGGTGGTGCTGAATGCAATTCTGTAAGGCAGGTCTAGAGTGACGCACGCTGCGTGCAACTGTGGATGCTGGGGGGTAGAACATTGCTGTGTTATTCAGGCTGTAGTGTAGTAGCTTTGGTGCGTATTCCTACAGGATGTGTCTAAATCTGAATGACGGTGGCGGGTGGATGCAACTTGAAGACAAAAGTACCGTGGTCACTCGAATAAATACCCATGTCGACTTTATCAACCATCTGAGAAATGCGCAACTTCACTTTTTAGCCTTGGACGTGTCACATTCGCAGTAAATCGCGGTTTATAACGACCCAAATGTAAGTTTTAGCCAAGCGGAGCTCTAAAACTCTCCCGAGCAAGTTGAGCAGCATGGTCGGGAGTACCTCATTGTTTCTCTCGAGTGTGTGCTTTTGTCAATGAAAGCGTGACAACTTAAGCGGAATCTGTTGGAGTCCTCTATGGTACCCCTACGGGTACATTTCTAGAAAAAAAAAGAGAGAACATTTGGGCTGAAGCAACCAAGGGCTGTCAACCCCCAATCAATCAGGGCTGAGCACCTCACGAATGGCCATGATTGACACAAAGAGAGGTGTGAACGTGCCTTCAACCTAGAGACTCCACAACCTCCGAGCTCATGGTTCCTGGGGATGCATGAACGTAAACCTCAAGCCAAGATCAAGACCCCGTGCACTTAATAAAACCTAATGAAACCTAGGCGGGCAGGATGTGGTTCAGCCACCAAGAGTGGTTGCTTGTGTGTTTTTATCCGTTTCAGAGTGATGGTCACTCGAGTGGTCTTGTCCTCAACTCCCTACCCCTTCCATCCTATTCGCCATGAATTAGCACTCGAATTGTAGGATTGAATCTCGCTCCCATTAAACACTACAATGTATGCCACACTCCTAGGTAAACCATCCATTCCCTCCAATTATCCCGCCCAACCAACGATTAACTACCTAAAACCAGAGAAATCCTGGCTCCGGGGTTAGGGCAGACGCCCTGCGCTACTCTTGTGTTCCGCCCGGTGGGGAGGGCGTTGGCCCCTCGCTTGTTTCTTTTCCTCGCGCACACAGAGAGAAAGACCCGGAGAAAGAACAAGAAGGGACGAAGAAGCACCTCCGCGCCAGGTACGCTGCGCGCTTCATGGAGGCGCCTACGCCGACCCCGCGTCCCCCGACGCCTTGATGAATATGATGAGGCGGTGGCTGTCGCTCTCTCGGCGCTGCGGCGCTCCGATTCGCGGCGGTTGTGGCAGTTGCAGCGTTGCACGCCGTCACGTTGACGAGGGGGCGCGCGCGGTGTCGTGGCGCGTAATGCAGCGGCCATGGATCGGCGCTGACCGCTTGTGCGTGCTGTGGGTGCTGTGAGAAACAGGACTAGTCACGTCGCGGTTCCTGCTTTTGCCACTATCTGCCACGATGAGCTCGTTCAAGAAGGAACACCCGTTTGGTACGTGAGGGTTCATGTTGGTTTTGAAGCGTGATCTACCGAGCCGACTAGTGCTAACAGACGCTTCATGGCGCGTGTGGTTTATTTGTTGATGTTGTATAGAGAAGCGTCAGGCCGAGGCGCAGCGCATCCGGTCCAAGTACCCCGACCGGATCCCGGTACGTCGCGCGCGCTGACCTTTCAGGCTCGACCTACGTCCAGGGGCCTTACGCGGTGGTTTGCTGTGATTCTATAGGTGATTTGCGAGAAGGCGGACCGGAGCGACATCCCCGACATTGACAAGAAGAAGTACCTGGTGCCTGCGGACCTGACAGTCGGCCAGTTCGTCTACGTGATCCGGAAGCGCATCAAGCTGAGCCCCGAGAAGGCCATCTTCATCTTTATCAACAACGTCCTCCCGCCCACCGGTACGTCATTGAAGCACTCAGTTGCTGTACCCTTGAAGGTCGGCATCTAACGCTTGTGCCCTTGGTAACGGCAGCCGCGCTCATGTCGAACATCTACGAGGAGCAGAAGGACGTGGACGGCTTCCTCTACATTACCTACAGCGGCGAGAATACGTTTGGGCACTAAGCCCCTCCGGTCGAGGGCGGGCCTCTTGCCTGGACGTATTTTGATTCTCTTTTCCAGGCTCCTCGTCCTTCCTGCTGCTCGCTGCTTCGGCGCGTCAAGCGCTCTCAAGAATCCTGCGCTCGTGGACTTCGTGGAGACAGCTGGTTGACAGGGAAGAACGATGGTGGTGCACTGAAAGCTGTCGAGATGTGGGCGTTCCCATGAAGTGAAACGAGGCGGGGAGCGGTGCAAGCGGAAAGAGTAACGAGAGCCAAACGTATTTGCTGCTTCTTCGCGTGTCTTTTGGTCTCTTTGCTTAGCGCGATGCGCGTGAATATCACGATCAAAGCTCAACACCAACAAAATACAGTCGAACGCGTCACTCATACTCTATTCGCCATGATCGTAGACTATTCACGCGCCCTGATAGAACGTGATGGTCTGCAGTCCCTGGCCGACGACCACCGCCGTCGTCGACGCGTCTCTATCCTCCTCCTCCTCGCTCGTGGGCTGGATGGCCAGGTCGGCGATGTCGGCGCACTCGGAGAACGCAGCGCACTGCCACTCGAGCGCCAGTCCGTGGTCCCTGACGATGCGGAACATGCTAACGCGCTGGTCGTAGCCTCCGATGAAGACTGCGTCGCCTTGAACAGCAACCGCCTTGATGGCCGAGCCGGACGCGTTGACCGCCTTGGCCTCACGCTCGACCTGCATGGTGGACAGACTGATCTCGCCCAGACGCAGACTCTGGTCGTCGCCGCCACTCAAAAGCGTCATTTTGGCGTCCGAGGTGGTAGAGTCCGTGATGACCATGCAGTTGACGCCCATGTCGTGCGCCAGGAAGCTGTTCACGGGGGCCAGGACGCTCGCCAACTCACGGAGCGTCTCCATATCCATTGCTGCCTGCGCTTCGTTAGTGCTCAGCGCGGTAGACAGCCGCGAGAGCCACTCGCTCATGTTGAACAGCGACACCAGCCCATCCGTCGACCCGACCGCCAGTACCGACACGACGCTAGTCGCATCGCCATCGCTGGAAGAGCGCTGGACGCCGGCACACGAGAGGATCGGCTTCTTGGAGGGCAACGCGAGCTCGCCGAGCTGCGTGATACTCTCGCACAGCATGTCCACCAACAGCAGCGGCATGGTACCTTCCGAGTTGCACCCCACCACCAACCGGAACCGTTCGTTGATCTCGGCAGCGACGGAGCCAGTCAATGCGAAGGTTGTGAGCCCGAGGATGCGGTGGTCCTGCAGCGCACCTCTAGGCTCGTGGCCGCACACGAACTGTAGAACGTCCGCATTCCGAGCTCCCGAGTCACGCACGCGCCACACGTTGACGCGCTGCTTGCCACCGCCCGAGATGAGGATCGTCTCGCCTGTGGAGTCGGACTGCTGCCGACGGAACGAGACCAATGCGCGCACTGTCGTCGTGTGCGCGATACCGGAGGACACGCTTGTCCACCGCAAGTCGCTCGGATCCTGCTGAGTGGTCGGGCGACGCACGTGCAGCATGAGACTATTGTCCTCGGCGGCCGTCACAAGCCGACTGTTATCAATGAACGTGACACACATGGTCATCTTCCCATGGTACCGGTCGTGCAGAGACGCTCGCTGGAAGTGCGATGCTGCGACTTCGCCACTGCTCTGATCACTGTGGGCCAAAGCCGAGTGCACCGTGATCTGGACCGACAGGTCCCCCTTTTGTGGCATCGGCGGCGTGAACACGAACATGTGCGACGGTAGCGCTGAGGCCGACCCTTGTGCGCCACTAGGACGCAGCCAGAGAGCGTGGGGACGCCGCCATCCTCCGCATGCAAGGCTGAATACGCGATACTGGGCGCTAAGGTTGTGGAGCATCGCGTTTGACGCATGGAAGCCAAAGACCAGGAGCTCGCGAGTCGTGTTGGCCCCGGAGGCAACGTGCCAGGCCAACTGCTTAACGGTCGCGAGGCCCTTGACCGACTCGCGCGCCACGAGCCGCAGTGTGACCGCTCCCGTGTCAGCAACGCTGTCGAATGGTTCGACTAGCAGGGAGCAAATGCTTCCGTCGTGGCCACCAGAGAACAGGCGGGAGACGTCTTCATCGTCTCCATCGGCGTCAAGCAGGAGCGTTGACACTTGCTCGCGTCCGTGCACGGCCTTGAGGACCACTGCTGGGAGTAATGCGCTGTCTTCGTTGGTTTGCTTGTCGCTGACGCTGGGAATAAGCGGGCAATGGAAGACAAACACGCCACCGCGTCCATCGCCGCAAATGACGTTCCGTGTCGTTGACGCACGGTCCAGCACAGCAAGAGACGTTGCGGCACACTTCCCAGGACAGCGGAACGTTGCGACCGACGTCATCCCGATAAGCGTTTCCGGTTGAGAGGGCTCAAACTCAGGCGTCCACTCGGTCAAGGAGCCATCAGCACTGCAGGTGAACACTGTGTGCAGAGATGGCGAGTTCTCGTCGTGGACCCACCAGATCTTCATGACGCGGGTGCGCTCGTGCGCCGTCCACGAGCAAACGAGCTCACCCGTGCGGGTCGAGACCACAAAGACGTGCCCATAGACGTTGCCAAGCAGCAAGAACAGACCGCCCATACCCAGCGTGCACGTCGACAGACTGTTCGTCTTGCCATCCTCAGGAACGACAAAGAAGCGCGACCACGCACCAGTGGCCAATGTCACACAGAAGACCACGCCGTGCTCAGTCGCGACAAAAGCTGTCGCGCCGCCATCAAGCGGGCTCACGAGGATGTTGCGCACGCTGTTGGTGGCGGTGGCCGCCTTCGCACCGCTTTTCCGCTTCCCAGTGTGTACTTCCTCGGTAGCAGGAGGCGTGATCGAAATGGTCCGGGAGTATCCGTGCGTGGAGGAGGCTGCCTGTAGCTCCGGGGTAGCAGTTGTTACCGCCCAGATCTGCTGATCCACGTCCCAGAGCTTGACCGCGCCATCGCCACCGCCAGTCGCCACGATCGCCCCACTAGAAGCTGATGGCTGACGCACACCAATGCGCCACACGTGCTTGCCCACATGGCCGATGAGCGTCGCGAGGCATTCGCCACTGAAGCTCCAGATCTTGCAAACGCCGTCCTCGCTCGCACTTGCAATGCGGTCGGGAGCGCAGAATTGCACGTCCCACACCCGAGCGGAGTGGCCCCATGCGCGGAACACGGGGCTGAAGGGCGTCTTCAGCAGCGCGTCACGGTCCAGTCGCTTGGCTTCACCGTCCTCTTGCTGGACGTTCGACCAGAGCTGAACGGTGCGGTCGTCTGACACGGACACGAGCTGCCGCGCGTCCTCGGACCACGCGAGTTTGAAGATCACGCCGTCGTGCGCGTGCAGCCGCTGCGAAGGCTGTACCACCACTGCAGCCCCTTTAGCGTCCTTCTTACCTGCAGCATCCCACAGCAGAATGTGCTGGAAGACGGTGCCTGCTGCCACGACGAGCTCGTCCAGTGTGCGTCCATGGAACGCGAGCGCGTACAGGATGCAGCGCTCACCACACTGCACGGTGCGCTCAATGCGATCGCTCTCGGGACTCCAGATCTGCACGAAGTTGTGCGCGAGACCCACAGCGACCTGGAACTGCCGCGCATCGCCCGTCAGCACGCGCACGTCGAACACCCAGTCGCGGAACACTCGCTGCTTGCCAACGCGCGTGAAGTAAGAATCTCCGCCGCTCTCCGTGACATACTGCGCGTCCTGTGGGAGTCTGGTGAAGCACGCAACCCGCTTCTGGCCGAAAAAGGCGCCCACGCGCCGCGCGTCGTCGACCGAGTCGAGGTGGTCGACACAATCGCAGCCATGCAGAATGCCCCGCGACAGCGCGGCGCGCCGGCCCAGCAGCGCGCCCGACGCCACATCGTACAAGAAGACTATTGCGCCCACGCCCACGTACAGCAAAGCGCCGCTGGCGGAGAAGCGCAGCAGCGTCACGGCGCCCAGGAATTCGTGCTTGGCCGCGCGCGGTGCCATCGTCGATCACCTGCACTGCAACGGGGGAAATGACACGGAAAACCTATGGTCGGCACACCGGTCCAGTCGGTAGAATATCGGTATTATCAGTATCAAATCGGTACGCATGGCTACACTTTGTGTTTCCAAGGAGGGTATACTGTGTAACCCTCAGCTTCAACATCACAGCCTTGGTCTCAGTAAATGCATTGGCGGTGGTAAATAATGGCGGGAAGTGTGGCTCAGATGATCAGGTTCGGGCGGAAGATGCTCGGTGGGAAGTGCTGGATGGGCTCGAGCGCGCAGTGGAACTGCTGGGGCGGAGGTGGCGACACTGCCGGTCGCTCGCGCCCTGTTGTAGGCGCGGTAATGGTGCTCAAAGCTGACGGTGGGTCGATTCCTGTGCGAGACTCTTCCTCCTCGTCAGCGACGGTCGGCGCACCGCTCTCCATGCTCGAGTGTCGAAGCAAGAGCGCGGACGGGCGGCTTCTGGCCTCTCTAGGGGCGGCGGGCGGCGAGAGGGCGACCTTGTCGCGCTGCTCCGCCTGCTCTTGCAGGTACTTCTCGTGGTCGCTGAGCTTCGAGAAGACGGGCTTCTCGGCCTGCACGACTTTCCAAATGCCCTGGCGACGGCGGAATTCGAGCTTGCTCTTGCTCGGGTCGGAGATGGGCGCGAAGTGGTGCGGCTGCAGCGCCTGCGCGATCGCGGCGGCGCTGGCCGGGTGCGCCACGCTCGCGCCGAGCGAGAAGAAGTCGCACACGGTCTTGAAGATGCGCTGACTGCACTTTGTGCACTTGGGCACGGACGAGAACGTGTGCGCGGCCAGCAGGCACGCGAACTGGTGCAGCTCGACCTTGCGCTGGCGCACAGCGCGCTTGGAGCGCGATGAGAGCAGTCGGCGCCGCGGGAAGCGGAAGAAGCGCAGCGCCTGCGCAAACCAGCGGCAGCCAAAGCACTGGAACACACGCGTGGCCGCGAAGAAGTTGTGCAGCTCGTCGCGCACCTCGACAAAATCCGAGTAGCGGCGCTCTACGAGCCACTCGAGGCTGGTCTTGACCACCGAGCAGCGCAGCACGTACGTGGTGGCACCGCGCGGAGTCGTCTTGACGTCCACGACGCCCACCAGCAGCTTGGGCGTCAGGCTGCCGGGTCCGCACGTGATCAGCGAGAAGCTGTCGTCCTCATCGCCCGCCTCCATTTACTACAGAGGGCTTGCAGGCACGAGCGTCCGGGACAAGGCGGAAAGGCCCCACGTAGTCTGCAGGGAGAAGGCGAAGTGAGGCACTCGGCGACAGGCGGGGGCAGGATATGCTGCAGTCGCCGCCAGAAGAGACGCTCGCTGATGCGGGGCGACGCGCCCTCTTCTTGCTAATAATACGGCTAGGTAAGACGCAGCGGCATGTCGCGACGTTGAGGATCCGCTCGGAGCTTGCAGCGGCGCCGACGGCCTCGTCCTGACCTGGTGGCGCGACGCCATGTCACTGCCTATAGTGTCGAGATGGCTGTCTGCGAAGCTATAGATAGCCCTGCACCGATTCTTTTTATAGGCGCGTTACCAGACTCGGCATCACCATGCAGTACCTCGAGCGGTCATGCGCACACATCGACAACCGCGTACGTCCAACACCACAGACGCGCCTCCACATCCGCCTCGATATAATTCGCGTTCAAACCGTCGCACTACACGCTGTCATCGCCTCTCGAGCGTGAACCGTCGCGAAAAATCGGCGCAGGGAGACTACGGCTTCTGGATGGCGAAAAAACAGCGCCAGAGATGCTACCGCACGGCATAAACTCCTCATTCCTCCTCCAGTCGAGCCCAACGCCGCATGCGATGGACAGATCGCTGCGGATGAAGCGTGGCATTGGCATCGGGCGTATTCACCGCCTTCCCATAATAAAAAGCGCGGCAAATGCCGAGGATGGCGCAGGAGAAAATGGCGCCAAGCGCTTCCAACGAAGCCACACCAGCTCAGCCCATGTGATAGGATGTGTCCGTCATGCCACTGGTCCGTGTTATGCGTTATGACAGGTTCATCATTATTACAATCTCCTAACAAAACCCAGTGAACCCATCTCCGTTTTGCGTCGATTATGCTGTTGCGCAGTTCCTTCCGCCACGCCAGCTGGCTATTTCTGGTACCGTGTGCCTAAAGTATTCTGGCCGTTGCTTCCTCGCTCGTCCATCTGAATAGTTCTTGGGCGAGCGACGGGCCACCTTCCACATACAAAACTCAAGTCAAACCAGCCACAACGTAAAATTTAGAGCGGGTTTCCCTTTCCTTTTCGCGTCCTCCATTCCCACACAACGCAAAGCGACCTGCGACCGTCGAGTGCGAACTTACCCGCACTCTGTACGTCGATAGATAGGAAGCGGAAAGGTGCGGCCGCCTGATCGCCGCATAGTCCGTCTATCCCTTGCCCTGACGCCACGACTCGCGGCTGGATTTCCGTACTTTCCAGGCGACTCGCTCTCTATCACGGCGATGGCTTCGGCGGCGGTGGCGACGCGCGCGGCGGAGGACAAAGCGGCCGGTCTCAGTGACGGAAACGCCGACGAAAGTGTCGAGCGAGCGGCGATCAAGGCGAAGGTGCAGCCAGAGGACGTGGTGGCCGTAGAGGAGACGCGCGCAGAGACGGTGGCTGCGTCTGCGGCGAGTGAAAAGGAGGAGAAGGAGAGCGCTCTACCCCTCGAGGTTCAGGACAAGACGTGCGCTTCGAGTGAAGGCAGTAGCAGTGAGCAGGAGCCGGCGCGGACGTCGAGCGCTGGGGCGCTTCCCAAGAGCACACGCCCGTTCGTGCCACTGACGCCGCGGAGCTGGCGAGGACGCGTCATGCACACCAACACGAAGCTCACGCGCCTGGTCAAGGCGGCGCTGCTGCAGACGCTGCTGCACGCGGTGCGTGTCGGGTCGGTTGAGGGCGTCAAGGTGGCTATCGAGCGCGGCGTGCAAGTCAGCTATGTGGACTCGCGCCAGCGCAATCTGCTCATGCTGGCGGCGCGCTGCGACACGGACGCGCGGCTCGAGATCACCATCATCCTGGCCGACGCCGGCTGCGACATCAACCACGCCGACCAGCTCGGCTGGAGCTGCCTGCACCACGCGTGCGCGAGCGGCTCGATGGAGGTGGCGACCGAGCTGATCCGCCGCGGCGCGCGCGTCGAGTTCAACCCGTACGGCTACGGCCCGGAGGACTTCATCATCCCCAAGGTCTCGCGCGCCAAGAGCCTGCTGCAGCACACGGAGCAGCTGCAGCACGAGCAGAACGTGCGCGCGTGCTGGGAGTTCTTCCGCAAGAACGCCGAGAAGTCGGGCTACGCCGTCAAGTGCAAGTCGGTGAGCACGCACGCATACGCGCTCGCTTGTTCTTTGAGTGATACTGACGACTGTCTCTCCTGGTGTCTGTCGGAGCAGCACTGCGACCTGGGTAAGCCGCTAAGGGTGACGTTCCAGGCGCCGGCAGGTCACAGCCCGCTGGACCGCATCCGTGTGGTCGACATCAATTCGGATGTGGCGCTGTGGCTCCAGGTGTCGAAGACGTTCAGCATTCCGCCGGGCGAAGTCGGGTCCGTCACGCTCGACTCGGAGTCGCTCGATCGGCCGTCGCTCTACCGCGTGTTCTACGAGAAGTACGAGCCGACGCCCGTGCAGATCCCGCCCGAAGTGGCCGAGAACAGCCTCTGCGTCAAGAATCTCGACACGGGTACCACCGTGTCCATGGGCAGCGCCAACGACCTGGTGCTCAAGCAGCTCCAGTCGACGCGCACCGCCAAGTACGTTTGCCCACCTTACCTTGTGTTTTTAACATGCCAGCACTGATTGACGATTGTCTATCACTATCTGCTCAAGCAGAAAGACCAAGCACCTGTCGAACTCTTCGCGCGAGGCGCCCAAGTCAGAGAAGGCAGACCCTGGCGTCCGACGCCTCACGTCCACTGCACGCGAAGCCGACAGCACCGAAGGCTCTCGTGAGGGCACAGACGAGGAGGAGGAAGAGGACAGCGGTGAGTTTTCGTCGGACGACACTATCACTACCGCCGACATCGCCGACCACCCGGCCATCAACAGTATCACGGGTGTGTACAAGACGGTGGCCATGAGCATCGTGAGCGTGTCAACGCTCAAAAGCGCCAAGGCCAACGAGTACCAGATCGTCATCAAGCGCGACGGGCCGATCGGGCTGCACCTGGAACCGCGCACGGACCCGTTGGCGAGCAAGAAGAAGAAGCCGCTGCGCTCGACGCAGCTCATCGTGCGCCGCAGCCAGGGCCAGTCGGCCGCGGTCAACCCGGGCGACTGCCTCGTCGCCATCGGGAACGCCAACATCGAGCACGCCGGCCTTAAGCACACACTTTGGGAGCTCAACGAGGCGCGGAGGCCGCTCGTGCTGCGGTTCCGCCGCGGCAACGCCAAGGAGAAGAAGAGCCTGTTTGCGACGGGGCTGTCCAAGCTCTCGGGCACGCGGCGCCAGGCGGCCATTGCCGTCTAATCCCTCCGTGAGTATGTCTCGTCCGCTGTGATGGCGTTGTCTGCTTGGTTCTCGCGTGGCTGTGGTGGTGGTTCGAGTGTCCTCTCTCTCACGTTGAGGTCGCGATAGTTTTATGAACAACGTGGCGTAATTAAGTAAAGTGAACTGCGATGGAAATGATAATGTTGTACATGCCGGAGCGGCAACTCGCTGGATTCAATCGGGGGAGAAATGTACAGAATGCAATCCAAACGTTGGCGGTGGCGGTGGAACGTATCGACAAGCGGGCGAGTCTTGATGGAGCACGCGAAAGACTGGGGGAAGAGGCATGCTGTTACAACATGGGGTGCCCCTTGTCGATGTGGCAGTACTTGAAGCTGCGCCCGCGCGTCGAGCACGCGCCGCAGAGCCGCGTGGGCGTCGTGGTTACATCCACCACGTGCAGTGGATGACGCTGGAAGGTCGTCGTCACACGTAAGCCCGTCAGATGCGCACTCAACATGGTCGTCACCCACGTGAAGCAGCTTACCAGAAAGTGTTCGACCAGGTTATCGGGTGCGACCTCGTAGCGCGTGTCGGTTTCTGCGTCATAGACTACCGCAGGCTCTGGGCGTGGCAATCATGAACGAGAGACAATGCGAGCCTTCGTGAGCCTTCAAGGATGGTCAGCCCGCTCCACCAGAGTTGCAACGCACCGTGGTTGCCATCTTGCCGCCAGGCGTACCACACCTGCGCCTCCCACCACGCTGGCTCGTCCGATCCGGTGTTTTGATACTGCGCACACCCAGACATCAGCCAGGCTACCGCCGTAAGAGAGACGAGGAAGTGCAACTACAGCACGTACCGAGACGGCGAGGAAGGATCCGGGACGCAGTGCGATGGCCCACTCCTTGACCTCTTCGTGGAACCGTTTGGGCGCGCGGTTGGCCTTGTACTTGTTACGCAGGTGCCACTCACCCATCTTGCCGTTCGCGCGCGCCGGCACCCACGGCTCGTGGTCGTGGAACTTCCACGTGTTGGGCAGGATCGTGTGGTGCGGCTCGTTCGGGTCGAACTCGACCACGCCAAACGCCCAGTGCGCGAAGTCCTTCCGCATCTGACCCGTCTTGTAGCCCGTGTAATACACAAACACCTTGTAGACCTGTGGCCACTTCGATGTCAGTATGAACGTATCAAAGCGTTTGGCGGCAGGGAAGCAAGTACGCACACAGTTCATGTGCTTGTACATGTAGCGCGACCACGAGTCTTTGGCTGCCTTTTCGTCCTTGAGCAGGCGATCCTTGCGCGCGACCACCTTCAGGAACGCGCTTGCCGTGCGCTCGGCCATCCGTTCCACCTCGCTCTTCCATGTGTTGTTCGTCTGCATGGCAACAGCCCCCACATCAGCTCTCCAGCCTCATCACCTTCCCGTCCATCAATCGACTTACCATGCCGAGCATGGCCAGCGACACTGGCGGCAGAAAAGATGCGATCAGCAGCTTGATGTCAAAGTCGAATTGGTCCAGCCTGGTCACCGCGAGGTAGCGCCTCGCCGGTCGCTTTGCCTTGGCGGTCGCTGCCTTCTTCTGCTTCGTCTTCTGCTTCTTCTGCGGGTGCTTGGCGGCCGCTAGCGGCTCCTGTTTGCTTTCGCTGTTGGCGCGCACCCTCAGGCTCATGCGCCGCGGCGCTACTGGCTCCTTCGCAGACACCTTCTCTTCATACTCATCAACACTAGCAACCGCTTGCTTACTCGCCGCATCGCCAACCTCCGCGGCTGCGCGCCGCTTCTTGACCGCCTTCTCGACCAGGTTCTTGTGGAACAGCGCGCTCTCGACGCGCAGCATGCAGTTGCACACCTGGCGACCGTTGCAGCGCCGCGTGTGGCGCATCAGCGGCGACGGCGACGGCGACGGCGCGTCCTGCTTGACCACCTTCAGCGCCGTCTCAAGCACCGCGGGCGCCACCGCGGGCGACGCGGCCGTTGGCACGACTGGCGCCTCTTGTTGCTCCATCGGTTGCTGGTTCATGTGTGTCTTTGGCTCGGAAGCGACCAGTTGCTGTGTTAAGTGTGCGCGAACTTAGCTCTCAGCTGGGTTTGACAAAACGAATCGTACTTAAGCGACATTATACGGTAATCTTCCTTTAAGTGCGAATGCGCACTTTGTGCGGCATTTTTGCGCCGCACGATGATGATGATGCGGGTCAACGCGAGCAATGGGCGGCACGCGGTCGCGGTGACGGCGCGGCGCCTGGCCACGCAGGCCAAGGCGCAGGCGGTCAGTCGGGTGCGCGGCACTCGCGATCTGCTGCCCGAGGACGCGGAGCAGCACCAGCTCGTGGTGCGCCTACTGCAACAAACCGTCGAGCGCTACGGCTTCCGCCATGTACGGCTCGCGAGACTTTCTCTCGAGCGCAAGCCCGCAGGATTGATGCCAATGGGGCGAGCCTGCGGAGAGCTGACGGGTTAAACCTGACATGCAGATCCAAACGCCGTTGCTCGAGTACACGGACCTGTTCTCACGATCGCTGGGCGACGGATCGGACATCGTCATGAAGGTGCGGAGCGTTGACACTGTAGAGAAGCTCGCTGTTGCATTGCAAGCGTGCAACAGACGAAGTCTTTGGATAGTCACATGCATTTGCTGACTAACGAATGTGGTGCTGGGTGCATGTGCTGCGATGTGAAGGAAATGTACACGTTTGAGGACAACTCGGGCAAGAGTGTCACGCTGCGGCCCGAGGGCACTGCTGGTAAGTGCTGTGGCATCTTGTCTCGTCGGGCGCCATGGAGCTAACACTGTTACATCGATTGATATGGGAACTAGGTATCATCCGGGCGCTTGTGAGCAACAACCTGCTCTTCTCGCTGCCGCAGAAGCTCGCGTACCACGGTAGCATGTTCCGGTATACGCTCTCGTGGATGGATCTGTGGAGTCTTGCACCTCATTTACTGACCTGCTCCTGTACCCACATTCGGATAGCTATGAGCGGCCGCAGCGCGGGCGCTACCGTGAATTCCAGCAATTTGGTGCGTGAGCCTGTTTTGCTTGGGGGTGGTTGTGTGGATCCAGCACGGTTGCTCATGAAATTGGATCACGGCATTTCCTTGGTTGACTCCGTTCATGCTGCAGGCATCGAGTTTGTTGGCTCTTCCGGCCCGTCAGTGGACACCGAGGTGGGTTAACACGTCCAACTTTGAGTCGTATGTGTGTTAAGGCACCCAACCGTACGAACTGATTAAGAAATTGGCGGCAACTGGTGAGAACTTCAGGTTATCGCCATGGCGGCGGACGCCCTGCAAGCACTGGGCATCAAGGACAAGGTCTCGCTGGAGCTGAATACTCTGGGAGATAGCGAAAGGTGGATCAGATCTTCTCTGTGTAGCTGTCCTTCTCCATGTCAGGGCGTGATTGTTCATGACGGCTGGCCTATCTCTGTCGCTGCTCATATTCTATTGTGAAGCCGTGCCAAGTATCGCGTCGCGTTAGAAGAGTTCTTCTCGAGATACGTGGACGACCTGTCGGCAGACAGCAAGAATCGGTTCGAGACTCGAGTCAATTCTTGCGTGTGATACGACATGAACGCAGCTGAAGTTGACCTGTGGGCAATAACCTCTTTGTAGACTGGAGCGCGGAAGTGTGCTTCGGATCCTGGACTCCAAGAGTGGAAGCGACCAGGAGATCATCGCCGACGCGCCTCGACTGGAGTCGTTCCTCTCAGATGAATCCGCTCAGGTACGATGACTCAACATCTTCAGCTCTCAGGTAATCTGCTTGCTCATCGGTTTGTATTGCTTGACGTTTGGCAGAGGTTCGACCGGGTCCTCAGCGGCTTGCAAGCTCTGGGAATCGAGTATTGCCAGAACTCTCGCCTCGTTCGTGGACTGGTACGTTGGTTGTTCAATGTTGCTGCTGTCAGCAAGGTCTTTGGCTGACACTCTGCCTCGTATTGTGTCAAATAGGACTACTACAGCCACACAGTGTTCGAGTTTGTGGAGAGACCTGCGGGCAGCGACGACGCGAGCTCTGGAGGCATCGCTGTGCTCGCAGGCGGGTGCTACGACAATTTGGCGGAGACTTTGGGCGGCGCGCCCACATCGTGCATCGGCTGGGCGGCGGGTGTTGATCGTCTTAACCTGCTCCGAGAGACCGAAGCGGCGACCCCCATTTCCATCGCCGTGCGTCTTGCCATGGGTTGTACTCGACTACTGTTCTTTGAACTCGTGTGTTGACTCTGTGCTTGCTGTGCTGTGACCAGGTCGTTCCTGTTCTGGTTGGTGACGATCAGGAACGCGTCCTGCATGAGGCCATGCGCATCGGCCAGGTACGTTCAGCTCTGTTGCATCTCCTCGTCATGCACTCACTGCAAGCTCCAACGACTAGAATGACTGATCCGTGTTTCGACTCTCTACTGCTTGACAGGCTATCCGTCGACAAGGGCTGGTCGTGCACTTCTGTCATGGCCGTGGCAACCTGAAGAAGCAAATGAAGGTAATCTCTTCTTATAGTCTCGACATCACTTATCCGACTGATGCTAAAAACGACATGTTGCTTGTGTTGTAAGGCTGCTGAGCGTTTTGGAAGCGCGTACGCCGTCATCCTGGGCGGCGCAGAGGTCGAGAGCCGCAGCGTCAAGGTGAAGAACTTGAATGAGCGGAAAGAGGAGCTGGTCGCGGTCGACGCTCTAGAAATGTTCCCGTTCGCGTGAGACCCATCGGAGTTGCGGCAAGTCCGAACGCTGTTCCCCTCCGATTCATGTGAGGAATCGTAATGGCAGACCCAAAGAACACAAAGCTACGAAGAGCAGTCCAAATATGGTGATAGTTCATGGTAGTAGTGGTTAAGACCTTGTTGTGTCAGTCTTCTAGTCTCCATGAGTTCAGGCAAGAGTCTCTGTCTGGTTGCCGCCGCCCTCTCCGCTGGCGCTGCCCAATTCAAGCTCCTCGAGTCGGCTCTTCTCCTGCTCGAGCAACTGTTCCAGCCGCAACTGGCGACGCTGGTGAGCCTCGAGTCGGCGCATGCGCTTCTCCTCTCGCTCGCGCTCCTGCATGTCGAGGATCCACTGGTACTTGGACTGCGTGAGCCCCAAGAAGTCGGCGACCACCTCGCCAGCAAAGTCCAGCCCGTCGAAAGTCTTGGCCCCCGCCCAGGTCATCCACTGCCACGCATGCTGAGGCAGCGAGGTGGCCTCGTCGTTACCATTGGGGCTTGCGTCGCTATTGCCGTCCAGGACAGCAGTCGTGGCAGCTTGCTCCTTGCCGCAATCGTTCTGGACGGGGTCGTGCTCGGGCGCGGCGAGCTTGTCTGTCATGGTGTCGGTACGGATCGATTGAGCTTAACGCCGTGGGTGTTGAAAGGTGACTGTGGAGGGAGGAGGAGACGGCAGCTTGGTGGCGTGGAAAAGGCCAGCTGGGGTCGCGGGCGATGTCGTGGAACAGGAGGATCGTTGCTATTCTCGGTTTCGTCCCGTACCCGCGGCCGCTTGCGCTACTATTAGTTAACACAGCCCGCACTAAAGTATCCAGCTGAGCGAGGAAGAAGCTGGCGGGATACGCTCATAGACTCCGTTCAGGAGTAATGAAGCAATTGTTTTGCTGTTCAGTATCATAGTTTGAGGGGGAAGAGGAAGAAAAATACGATAGTGTCGATGTTTGCCGGGCTGGCACTGTTGTTTGGTTCGACGCTCATACGCATGTCGATATCACGGGTGCGTCGAATGAAGATGGGGAGAATGGGCAACATCACTAAATGAACTAACACAGTAGACTACCGTCCGTAGTGTGGACGGTACTGGAAAATGGGCTGATCAAGATGGCCAGGGGTGAGATGTCTACGGCTCAGAAAGCAGCCTCTCCCTCCAAATGTACTCTGACCTCTGCTGCCCAACACTTCACTGGCAATAATACAAAAAAGTCTGCGAGACTTTATATCCAAAGGACACAACACCTGCGTGCACTGACGTCGCACGGAGGCCTGACGCACTCGCTCTGGGCCCTCATGGGATTCCCACACTAGAGACGAAGGGTGGCGTGGTGTAGCCATGTTGTCGCCTGGTGTCTTTGCCCCCTGCCAAGCTGCCAGCATTGCCTCGCGTGGACCACATGAATGCTCGTAATCGATTCAATGAATTGAAGCATACATTACCCAAGTTAAACACGATTCATTCGAGGCCGCCCCATGCGATTCAAACGAAAAAGTGGAGGGAAAAGCCGCCAGAACCTGCCAGATTTTGTTGTCGCGACTTGCCCGCGCACGCCGGTCGCTTCGTCGGTCAGTCGGGACGCGGAGGGTGGGCGCTGTTGGACGACGCGCACGCTGCTCGCTCGCTCGCTAGACGATCGCCACAGATTCCCGTAGGCAATGGACGCGCCCCAAGGTGAGTCCCGAGCGTGCCTCGTGCTGATGGCGGTGCTCGTTGGCGCCGTCCTTTCTTGTTGTTCCCGCGCGAACTGGCGGTTGAGCGCGCCGTGGAAGGAGCAAGCAGGGCACGTACGGAGTCTTACGCGAGTTTGAACGCTGTTGATAGTTGTAGCTGCTGCACCAGAGGTGGCGGAGGTTCCGGCTGCGATGGTGGAGGCCAGCCCGGTGAGCAATGCGACCACGACGGGGGTCCAGCCAAGCGACGCGGGCGCTGCGACTGCTGTTGCTGCTGCGGATGGAGCGAGTTTCACGTCGCCATCACCGGCACAGCAAGTATGAGCTCACGTTCGCATGCTGCTTTACGAAAGAGATGATGACGCGTGCGTATTATGAGTAGTTGGCCAAGCCCGCAGCGGCGGAGGGCAGCGGACGGCGGAAGCGCAGGAAGGTCAGGTACGTGGCGGAGGACGACGACGGCTTCTCCGAGACGGAACAGATCATCGCTGCCGACAAAAAGAAGCGCGCGCGCCAGCTCGACTACCAACTGCGCGTGGTACGTATCAGCCGCTAGTCTACTCACACGTGGAAATATGTCTGACGTATTGCGTGGGCTGTACTTGTGCGTACACAGGACGTGGGATACCCGTTACTGGAGCAGATTCTTGGGCGCCGGCTGAATAAGCGGAGCGGCATGACCGAGTACCTGTGCAAGTTCGCTGGGCGCTCGTACCTGCACCTCTACTGGCTCACGTTCGCTGAGTTGCAGCTTTTTGTGCCCGACGGCTACCAGAAGCATCACCGTGTGTGGCTGTACGACCGCAAAACGCGCCGCGAAGGCTACCAGGACTTGGACGATGTGGACGACCTGGAGTCCAACAAAGTGACGGTGGAGAAGATCCTGAACCACAAGGTCGACCCGACGGACCAACTCGACGACCAGATCGCCAAGAGAAGACGTGAGCTGAAGTTCCCTGCGCGATTCCCCCACGTGACCGACTACTTCCTTCTCGACAACGCTGAGATGTTGCCCGAGCGCATGACCGGCATCGTCAAGAAGCTGATGAATGAGAACGGCGGTGAGATCTTCCAGAGCGCCGTGGACCCAGACGAGGTGCCGGACTATCTAAACGTGATCACCAACCCCATGGATCTTGGTGCAATCGCGACGAGGCTTGCTCGGGAAAGCTACTACATTGGGCCGTCGGGGCTATCGCTGTTCTCTGCGGACGTGCGGCTCGTGTTTGCGAACTGCAAGGAATTCAACGCGGAAGGCTCAGATATTTGGAAAATCGCGGACGAGCTGCTCAAGACTTTTGAGAAGTGGCTGTACGACTGGGTCCTGTGCCCGACAGCATGGCTAAAGCTCGCACCAACTGGCGGCAGCGTCGCAGACAAGAAGCTCGCGACCGAGTTCCGCGACGAGGGCGAAGACAAATACGACCAGTGGGCTCCATGGCAGATTGGCTGCAACGTGTGCGCCAGCAACGAGAACAGCGAGAAGCTGCTTCTGTGTGACCGCTGCGACGGCGAGATCCACATGGACTGCTCGACCCCTGAGATCGAAGAGCTCCCCGAGGGTGAGTGGTTTTGCGCGTATTGCGAAGTTCGCAATAAGTATGAAGCGCAAGCCAAGTCAACCGAGACAACATTCAAGCAGGAGGCTGCGGAGCCTAAGGACAAGGTGACGAATCCGAAGTCGGCGATGCCCAACATCTTGACAGCTCCCGTCGGTGGTGATCGCAAGTTCAACATTCGTGTTCAGCCGAAGCCCAATGCTTCGAATGATGTGGACAACGCGATAAAATCGGATGAGGAGGTTGTGACGAACCCTACCACCAGTCGCGCGACGTTTTTCCTTGTCAAGTGGGTTGGGATGTCGATTCGATACTCCACGTGGGAAAAACCGGAAGACATTGGCGATGATGAACAGATCCAGCGCTACTTCAAGTTCAGCCGCATGCCGAGCCAGAAGGAAATTCTGGAGACGACCTGCCAACTTCCGTGCTGCGCCAAGCGGAACCAGTACCTGGCGATTGGCACTCAGAGGCGTTGCGAGAAGGATCAATTCTGCACGCTTGGCAGCCAGCACGAAGGCGAGTGCAGTCGCGACTTGCAGGGCATGAACAAGCCGTACGGAAGCAAGGACTACCGCAAACTGCGCATGATGGAGCAAGTGAAGGCGCAGCTCTTCGCGTTCCATTGTCTGCTGAACAACCATGCACCGGGCAAGGATGTGCTCAAGCAGTGCGGCGTGTTTGCGAACGCCTACGTTTGCAAGACGGATTATCTGACGGCGACGGCGAAGGTGGGGCAAGAGGATGGAGACGAGGACTACTCGGAAGGCGAGAATGCCGAATCGTCTGGAGAGGAGGAGTACGATGATGACGAAGAGGTACCGTTCCGTCAGCCTACTCCGATCTATCCGGGTATTGTTGGCCCAGATTCGGGTGATGCTGGTGACGACGACGACGCTGGATCCGACAGGAAGCCAGATATTGAAGTGACCGAGGTGCTGAGCTCGATTGTCGAACATGTCACCCTTGGCTACGAGACGAAGTTGGAGAAAGTCGACAAGTCAGTTGGATTCAACTCGAAGTTCACGCCGACGACTTTCCGAACTCTCCCCACCTTCACGGAGTACTGCGTGACACTGGCGCGCTCTCCGTTTGGCTTGGGCATGCGCTTGGGCGTTTCGTCGGACGACAGCACGTGCGTTCTCGGCTTCCAGTTGCTTGCGAACGGCATGATTGGACCCGCGCAGGCGTCACAGGTTATCAGCGTCGGCGACATCTTGGTCGCGGTGAACAGCATCCCCGTGTCGCAAATGCCATTCAAGCGCGTCGTCCAAGTGATCAGCCAGGCGTCGATGCACATTCGGTTCCATTTCCACTCGCGCCGCCCAGCGTTCACGTTTCCCCCGCACTGCGAAGCACAGCAAGTCACATTGGTACCCCGAGAAAAGGTGCCTGACTACGCACTTCCGCCGTCTGAGTTTGTGCCGTTCAGCTACGAGGAGTATCGACCGATGCTTCAAGTCGGACGGCACCAGCATTCGTCGAGTGAGACAGCGTCTGGCAATAGTCAGGATTACACGAGCTACATCGTGCCGAGCGGTCCGATGCAGCATTTGTACGCGGGAATCGTGGACAACAGCATTGATCCGCACGAGCACTTCGCGAGTTTCTTGCCCGAGGGCGCGCGCAAAACCAAGGACAAGAAAAAGGGCGACGCCGACAAGGAGGAGGAGTCAGACGAATTCGTTCCGTACGAGCAGTCGCCAACGTTCAAGGGCGGTCGAACGCTGCGATCATACCAAGTCGACGGCTTGAACTGGATGATCTCCTGCTTTAAGGCTCAGCGTTCGTGCATCTTGGCGGACGAGATGGGTCTCGGTAAGACCGTGCAGGTCGTGTCCTTGATCGAGCACCTGAAGACAGAGGAGTCGATCCGCGGGCCGTACCTGATCGTGGTGCCGCTGTCCACGATCCAGCACTGGCGCCGCGAGATCGAGAGCTGGACGGACCTGAACGTCTGCGTCTACCACGACATTGGTGACCGTACGACCAAGTTCACTGCCAAGGACATGCGCGCAGTCATCCGAGACCAAGAATGGTACTACCCTGGGCTTGGCAATTCGTCGGTGTTCAAGTTCCACATCCTGCTGACGACGTTCGAGACTGTCCTCTCGGACTTCGAGGAGCTTGAAAACATCCATTGGCGCCTTGTGGTTGTGGACGAAGCGCACCGACTGAAGAGCGCTGGATCGCGTGTGCTCAAGCAAATGCGTGTGCTTCACTGCGACCGCAAGCTCCTGCTCACGGGCACTCCGTTGCAGAACAACACGCAGGAGCTGTGGGTGTTGTTGAACTACTTGGAGCCCGTCAAGTTTGACAGCCTTGAAGATTTTAACAAGAGGTTCGGCAAACTGCAGTCGCAAAGCCAGGTCGAGGAATTGCAGAAGCTTCTAGGGCCGTACATCCTCCGGCGCGTCAAGGAAGACGTGGAGAAAAGTATCCCGCCGAAGGAGGAGACCATCATCTCGGTGGAGCTCACGACGCTCCAGAAGCAGTACTACCGCGCCATTTACGACAAGAACAAGAGCTTCTTGTACCGCGGCACGAAGAACGGATTGCCGACGCTCAACAATATTCAAATGCAGCTGCGCAAGTGCTGCAATCATCCATTTTTGATCAAGGGCGTCGAAGACCGCGAGCTGGAGGAGCTCGGCCCGCGTCCAAACGCTGCCGCAGTGATGGAGAAGACTATCCAGTGCTCGGGCAAAATGGTGCTGGTATCGAAGCTGATCCCCAAACTCAAGCGCGAAGGCCACAAGATCCTGATCTTCAGTCAATTCCTTAAGCAGCTCGACTTACTGCAGCGGTACTGCGAGTCGAACAACTTTGGGTTTGAGCGATTGGACGGATCGACGGGCGGCAGTTTCCGCCAAAATGCGATCGACCGGTTCTCTCGGGCGCATTCCAAGTCGTTCATATTCTTGCTGAGCACAAAAGCGGGTGGCGTCGGCATCAATTTGATCGCGGCAGACACGGTCATCATCTTCGACAGCGACTGGAACCCGATGAATGATCTTCAGGCCCAGGCGCGTTGCCATCGTATCGGGCAGAAGAAGGCGGTGCAGATCTATCGCCTTGTGACGCGCAACACGTACGAAAGCCAAATGTTTGATCGCGCCTCGCAAAAGCTCGGCCTCGAGCATGCGGTACTCGGAACGGCGTCGTTCAACGAGACGACTCAAGTCGAAAAGCCAAGCGCGGAGCAACTCGTGGAGCTCTTGAAGCGGGGCGCGTACGCTCTGATGGAGGAAGACGACACGGCGTCGAAGGAGTTTGCTGAGCGCGACATTGAAACGATTCTCAAGGAGAATGCTACTATCCGCGTGGTCAACGCTACCGCAAAAAACGACGAGGACGACGAGAATGAGCAAGATTCAGCCTCGGATGCTTCAGCGGAGGTGCCCAACTACTTGCAGCGCAAGTCTCCGTCCAAGAAGCGCGTGCGCAAGTCTCTCGGTGGTATGGCCGTCGATCGCTCGTCTTTTGTTGCGGAAGGATCGACGGGCGAGCTAGCCGTGGATGATCCGAACTTTTGGGAGAAGGTATTGCCTGGCGCTGTGTCGGTCGAGATGCTGAGTCTCAAGCTGGAAGACGGCAGCGCCATGAGCTCGCGGCAGTCCAAGATCAAGTTTATCAACAACTTGGAGATCGCGCTCAACAATCTGGTGTCAGATCTTCAGAGCGCGCACGACGAGGGCGATCCACGCTTCTCGTCGAACGTGCAACACGAGTACGACATTGCGATTCAGGTTGTTCACGCCATGACCACTAAGTACCGGCAAGAGTTCTCGAACGAACAGCTTGATCTGGTGAAGAAGTGCATGGTAAAGTTGGATAAGTCGCGCGTCCGTCGCAGTCGCGTTGTGACATCTATGCGCAAGGATCAAGACCGTTCCGAGGCGAATGGCGGGCGGAAGCGCAAGATGCCGGTCAATGGCGACCACTACGGCTACAGCAGCCCAGATGAAAGCTCCCACGGCGATGACGACGACGAAGACGCGAGTCCAGTGAAGAAGATGCGCAAGAAGACGCCCGGAAAGCGTGGCCGACCACGTAAGCATCCACTGCCCGACTTCGGCGCCAGTCCGGCCCGTGGCCCGAAGAAAAAGGCAGTGAACAGTGCGCCGCCGGGGACGAATGGGTTCGTGATGTCTCCGCTGCTGTTCTATAACGGCGCTATCAACGACAGCGACGACTTGTGTACTTTGTGCGGCGACGGCGGTCTGATCCTTTTGTGCGACGGGCCGTGCCACCGTTCGTTCCACTTGGAATGCGTCGGCATGGACTCGGAGCCCGACGAGGAGCAATGGCTCTGTCCGGACTGCACTGCTGGGCGCCACATGTGTCTGATTTGCATGCAAGTGGGCGAGATGGGCGTCGAGTTCGGCGTTATTCAGTGCTCAATGGCCAAGTGCGGCAGATTCTACCACAAAGGCTGTCTGCTCAAGCACCCGCGCGTCGAATGGGTTGGCAAGAAGCGTTTCCGGTGTCCTAGTCACTTTTGTCACGGGTGTGGCAGTGGTGGCAATGACGGCAGCACTGGTGCCAAGGGCAGCAGCGGCAAGAGCAAATCGAGCGCAAAGAACAAGAAGAAGACGGGCGCGGACGACGCGAGCACGATAGTTAGCTGCATCCACTGCGCGGAGGCGTATCACCCGCAGTGCGTCAAAGCGTCCGACAAGTTGATGCGGCTATCGAAACACTTAATGATCTGCGCAAGCCACCTGGAAGGCAAGACGAAGCGGACAGCGGTGTCCTCGAGCCATCTCCCTCCGTTGTTGACGAGCAAGCGGGCGAATGGCGGTGCAGGTGCTAGTGACGGGCACCACGCGGTGAAAGAGAAAGAAATCCCCATCGCGATTCCGCTTGACGATGATGACACCGCCGACTCAATCGAGGAGGCGCCCAAGAAGAAGGCGAAGACGTTGAAGCGCGCGCCAATCGGACACGATAACGAACCACCCACTCCACCTGCCGAGCGTATTTGTGCGCTTTGCCACCGCGGCAAGGGTGGCACACCGTCGCCAACGTCGGCGTCCCGGTCAGAGCCGGATGCAGAGGCGACGCCTGTGTCGAAGAAAGGCAGCAACAAGCGCGCAGCATCCGACACGACGACTAATGGCGATGCTCATGTTTCAGCAGCCGCTGGGCTCGAAGGCCCGTTCATTGATGCGCCGGTGCGACTGGTCTACGGCGGTGACCGGCCACCGCAGTGGGTGTATGTGCACCTAAACTGCGCGCTGCATTCACCCGAGGTGTACGTCAAGCCCGATGGACTCATTATGAATCTGGACAAGGCTGTGAAGCGTGGGCGGCAGCTCCGCTGCTCGTCATGCCGAGCGACGGGCGCTACGATCGGATGCGTGGTGGAGAAGTGCAAGTGCAACTACCACCTGCGCTGTGCTATCGAGAGCGGTGGCGAGTTCGTCGAGGCCACGTACAGCTTGTACTGCAAGACTCACGCGGAGGCAAAGCGAGCAGCGGAAGCGACCTGCGGTGTTTGCCGTCGCAAGGAAGGAGATGAAGAGAACGAGGAGGAGGAGCCCGTCGGCAAGCTTGAACTCGCGTGCGCAACGTGTAAAACGAGGTTCCACGCCAAGTGCGTGCACGTCTCGGATCGTCTGGCCGCTCGCTACACCAAGGAAGGCACCTGGAAGTGCTCTAAGTGCAGCGACCACCCGGTGCGTTCACCAAGTCATGAAATAGTCGCTGGTGGCGTGCTAGGTGCTAACTCTTTGTTTTATGACTAGCAGACTCCTGCGAAGAAGGCGCGCACGGAATCAACGCCGCCAGCGAAAAGCTCGCAGGCCGCTGCAGCGGCGTCATCGTCCCGTTCGTCGTCGAGGACGTCGGGTAAGGCGAGCAATGGACGCTCCGAGGAGCAGGTGTCGCCACCAACATCGTCGCGAGCGACTCGAGCAAGCAGAAGGAGCGCCGCGACGAAGGCCGAGGTGGCGATGGCCGCGGCCGCGCCTATTCCGAAGAAGGCGCCGAAGCAGAAGACTCCGCCGCCGCACTTGTCGACCGCGGCGTCCAAGTTCAAGAGCAAACGCAGCGCACGCAAGGGCAAGGCGAGCACGCACACCATCTCGCCGCACATGGCTGACAGTGACATCTCAGACGAGGAGTAAGGAGGACGAGTCAATGGCGTGATTACTTTGGCGTGTACGTCTTGGCGAACGCTCAACATGACTCACGGATGTGTGCTTGGACGCCGAGCATTCAAACGCGCCCATCACTTTGGGTTGCGGTCATCGAACCGCGTCGAACGTCTCGCCTCCTTGTCGATCGTTGCAGATCCCATCGTTAACTTCAACATCCATTCATATATATCAATACTCAAAAGTTAGTGGAGGGCGTTTATTCGGATAGTATACTGAATTAGAGTGTGACACATCGCTAGTTGACGTGTACGACTGTTTCCAGTCCTCGACCAACGTGAGGCGGACCGACATCTCATTGCGCTTAGCGTTCATAGGCGTTCCTTGCTCTGTTTTACTGTGCCTCGTTACTATTATAGCACAGAGGACAGGGGTGTTGATGACGGGCGCTGGCATGCCAGCGTTTCCTCTTTGCGTGCTAACCCGATCCTGTCACGACGCGTGCAAAGAACACTTCGGTCCTGCCCGCCCTTCCCCTCAATGGGGTCGTGTCGCACGCATGGGCGTCCTCTAGAGTGACATCATACTGTATGAGTACTCGCTCTTGACGTACGAGCATTTGCCACTAAACATGTCAGGCTCATCCGTGCGTAATGTCCGTCACCGAGCGTCAACAGTGCTTGCAGTCCTCCCATCAGGCGCAGACAAGGCTCCACACGGGCTGTTATTAGGTATCGCGGCGTGAACCGGTGCAGCTTGCGCAAAATGCAGGACAAACAGAGCATTGCGCTACCCCATGGCCCTTGGTGTCGCCTCCAGATGTCCACGGCTGCCTTCGGGGCACCGGCGCAGCACCAGATCGTGCCTGGCTGTCGGCGAAAGTCTCAGTCTTTGGTGTTATTTTGAATATTTGGTGAAAATATGCACATTGTGTCCATTTTATTCCGAAAGAACCGCTGTGACTTGTGCCAAAATCATTTTAAATAAATGATTTTTGACCAATAATAATGCGTTTATCCGCCAAGTAAACGTTTCTGGTTGGTCAGAAAAAGAAATAAAACATAAAAATGTATCCACCTTTTCGTGTCTTTTTCGGGCGGTCACCTTTGTTGCAACCTCAACCTCAACTGGTTGCTCTTTTATAGTTTATCCTCTATTTTCTGATATCTAGATAAAGTAATATACTGTAATAACCTATATATTTAATATAACAGTTCAATAAATTATTTGTTATTCAAGACCTACTTTCCTATATAATCTTTTATACTATATATTCTACTCTTACACAAAAAAGAGGATAGACTGTATTTGGAATGTTTATCGCAGAACCTATAAATGTAAATGTCCCCCAGCGCTGTATAATACCTGTATGCATATTTGTTAGGTAACCCCGTGGCCTGTGGTGGGAACGGCGTTTACTTGGTATTATGCAAACCTTTCGGACGGCGCCCATTCGATTTGGCACATTTCGGCCATTTGGTTTTGACGACCGTAGCGGCTGGGATCGCCCTTAGTCTACTGGATAATGCCAGTCGGAGTAGAGTGTGGACGACCCACGCATTGTTGATCGGGTCATCCAACACATGAGCATCCGGAATTGCGCCCCCCCCCCCCCTATCCGGTAGTTTACTGGCCGTCCAGCCGGCTTCACTAACCAGTCTCGCTTTTTCCTCTCCCTTCTATCGACTCTGCCCTGTGTAGCGTCAAACTCCGCCGAAGAGGCAGCATATTTTTATATATTCATTGTCTGACTATGCGGATGATAATTTACCAGGGGATTGCTATCATTCGTGGTAGTTTACGGTCCGCTGTCTATAGTCAGAACAATAAGAAACGACTCACGAAACGTCGTCCCGACACGGTGAAGATGCTTATGTCAATCTCTTTCTATTGGTTCATGGCTCCTGGTACTGGTACGTTTCTTCTTTTTTGTAGCAGTGGTTGCTTTTTTTGTTTTTCTTCGGAAACGGCAATGTTGGAGGGTAGAGATGATAATTTACGCGCCAATATGGATATACATGTACATGTACATGTACATGTAAATACGGACGGGCGCCCCTTCATTACAGACAGAGGGGCATACGTTATCCGTTATCTGTTGCTGTTGCTGTTGCTGTTACTGTTGCTGTTGCCATTAACCCATTGGTCGTCCCCCTTCAACCGTCAACCTCCGTTTCAATCCATTCCCACTAATTCATACACTCACTTGGATTCTTTCCATCTCGTTCGCACTTCATATTTTACCGACAGACTCGCATTTCCATAGTGTCGTGTGTCACGATCGCTTCCATCTCTCGGTGGTGGACTTCAGCAGCAACAAGACCAGAATGCGAACGGTACAAACGATTCGGACAATGAGGACAGCGGATGGAGATGCCGACATGCAAGCACCGTTCGAGTTCTTCCTCAATATATGGGGCACGTCCCCAACTTTGACCCCGGCCGCGAACGACCGCGCAGTGCGCCGCGGACGCAAGAAGCGCGTACGACGAGATCGAAGGTCGATTGTGGTAGCACCACTCATCGACATCAGCCAGGTGGCGCACGTGGTGACCACCATGACAGACTTCCGTAATGACTACGCGCCGCTGCCCATGCAGCTGACCAACCTCTGGGACGACCCGAGCCTCGAGCGGGGGGACACGGAGCCGGACGCTATCATGTCCCCCATTCACAGCGCGTCCGCCGTCTGCAGTAGGGACACCCACAGCTTCAGTGCGGACGGGGCTAACACGACCAGCGGCGAGGACGACGAGTCGTCCTTCGCGTCATCATCGGCCATGTCGGCCGTGTTCCGGCCGTCCCCCGGCGCGGAGCTTCTGCAGCGAGGGCAGCCAGCCCACGCGGCTGAAGTGATTTATCCGACCGCGGCGGACGCGAGCGAGGCGTCGGGCGGCGCGCAGCTGGCCAAGATCAAGCCCGCGGCAGACGCGCAGGTGGCGGTGCCCAGGGCGCTCAAGGACGGCGGCGTGGTCTTCTCGAGCACGTTCGTGGAGCCCATGGACTGGACGTGGGCCGTCAAGTTCCTGCTGGCGTTGCACGAACCCGTGCGCCACGCGCTGTTCGTCATGGACCGCTTCCTCGAGCACTGCCACGCGCAATACGCGCAGCTGGAGCAGCAGCAGGCGCCGCCGCCCGTGCCCGCGCTCGGGAGGCGACGCCACGGCCACAGCACGCCGTCTGCGGCCGCATCGGCGCTGGCGCTCGAGACGCACGTGGCCGACTTCTTCACGTGGTTCAAGACGTGCTTCGTCGAGTTCCTGCGCTGTCAGTACGAGCTCAAGACCAACGTGCTACTGCCGCTCGTGAGCCTCAAGGCGGACACCAAGCGCGAGGTGTTGGACCGCTACCGTGAGGCCTTCCAGCTCGTGGAGCAGACGCAGCAGCTCGAGCGCGCGCTGTGCGTCACGCGCGGCGCGTGCAGCCGCTCGGCGTGGTTGCGGCGCCTGGACGTGCTGCGGCGCGAGATCCGCACGCTGCACACGGCGCTGCTGGCCGCGCTGGCGCTCGAGGACCGCGTGCTACAGCCGGCGCTGAGCAACACCTTCACGAAGCACACCTTCTTCCGGTACGTCATGCCGCGCGTGTTCCGCGCCGTGCGCGCCAAGCGCGTCGTCGTACCCTGGGTCGTGGAGCGCAGCAAGATCTGGGGCGGAGACCGTGAGCACGCTGCCATGCTGGCGCTGCTGCCTTTCTCGGCCAAGCTGCTGTACCGCAAGATCTGGCGGCCCTTCTTCGTCAGCAATGTCGCCATCGCCATGAAGAAGCTGCTGGACGTCGGCGACGCCGCCGGCGCCTCGTCCGTCAGCGCCAGCGCGTTCGGCGCGTCCTTCGGCGGGGCCAGCGCCAGCATGAGCGTCGGCGCCGGCTGCTGCGGCAACGTGCGCGCCTCGCCCGCGGCGGGCGGCAGTGAGCGGCGCGAGGAAATGTGCGGCATCCAGTAGGCAGGCGCGTGCCTGACAGGGTTAGCGCAGCGTTAACGTGAACAAGGGGATTCATTTATCGTACGCGACGTACGTGCGTCTTCTACTGGTCCTCGGTCTTCTCTTTGGCGGCGTCGGAGTCCGGCCACAGCGGGTGGTGCGTGGCGCGCACGCCGCGGCGCTCCAGCAGCCGGATGGCGGCCTTCTCGACGCGCTGCAGCAGCACGTTGACGGCGTTCTCGCCCTCGCGCGTGAATTGCTCCGTGCGGACCGTCAGCATGCCGTGCAGGTTGCCGAAGAGCACATCCGTGGAGTACCGGTCGCCCACCATGACGAGCGAGGACAGGTCCACGCCACCGCCGAAGTGCGCGCGCACGTGCTCGCCACCGCCGGGCTTCTTCTGGTCGTGGCGCAGCACCGGCAGCCCCAGCGCCGCCTCGATCTCCTGCGCCTTGGCGAACCCCGCGTCGTCGCTCGAGCCCGCCGAGTTGGAGAACACCAGCACGCGCTCGCGCCCGAACACTCGCCGGCACTCGTCCAGTGACGCCTGACAGCGCGAGAAAGGCCGTCAGCATAACCCTCACCTTGATAAGGAATGCGCGCGGAATACCTGCAGACGCTCGGGCACCTCGTGCCGGTGTGGAGCCGTCAACGTGTTGTCCTTGTCGAACACGACGCCCTCGAAGCCGCGGTCCTTGAGCGCCTGGAACGGCACCTCGCTCACATCTAGTGACGCGCAAACGTAACCCTCGCGTGAGTGAGTCGCCTACGAGGGATATACACCCGCCAGCACACATAGACAGGCAGACAGACGGACACGCATGGACGGCACCTGTCACGGAGAGCTGGGGCAGTAACAGCTGCGGCTCGCGCACCAGCGCGCGGCAGAAGTCGGATACGCCGCGCAGGTTCAGCCCCGGCACCCGCATTTTCACCACCGCGTTATCTGCAGGAGTCACTGGTGTCGCCTCGGTGATTGGGGTACAGTCAGTACCCCCGAGGGTACGCTTTTGCGGTTAAGGGGGGGGTTACGTGAGGCACGTTTTCGATTCTGGCGCCGGTTTTCCTTCCACTTTCATCCAATCACAACGGATGATGCATACATAAATGCATTTTCATTGGTGAGTAACATGCAAATTACGTTATTTTCAACGAATGGGAGGGCAGCCCCTCGCCGCAAAAAGAGCAGGCAGCGCGAGTCCCCCACTCGCCAAAAAAGCGACCGACGCGGACCGAAAGGGGGTGATCGACCGCCGCGACGAGACCGACGCGCGCACCGCGGCTTCAGCGACCGACGGACGCGCACGCTCTGCCTCGGCCCGCCACGTGAAGCGTTCCGGTGTTCACTGTCTTGTACTCGCTCGCTCTTCCTGGCGGACTGGCGTCTCGTTCCGAGGTGCGTTTCCCTCTTTCCCGGTTTGGTTGTCGATGCTTTCCTCTCGTTTCGGGACTAGGAGACGAGACGCTGACGGACTTGCGGTCGGAAGCAGTTCGAGTAGGACGGGGACGGCGACCGGCGGAAGCGGGGACCGGCGTGTGGACGGACTTGCGGCGCGATACGAGGCGGTAGACGCGGTTCCTGCGACCGAGAGCGGTGGGGTGTGTCAAGAGGAGGAAGCGGGGAGCGCTGCACAAAGGCACGATGAGCGACGAGGAAGAGAGCACACGCCGCGAGCAGGAGGATGCGGAGCACAAGAGCTCGAGCTCGGACGACGAGGACGACTCGTCGTCGTCCAGCTCGGGGTCGTCCTCGTCTTCCTCCTCGTCCGACTCGGAGTCGGAGGGTGAGGACAACGAGAACGCGGAAAAGCACAAGGCGTCGGCGTCGCCCGCACCGGGAGGTGGCGGCCACGACGGACAGCTTCATTTGTCCATCTCGTCGGCGCGCAAGCTCAGCTCGGATGGGCAGTCGACCTCGCACAACTTCAGCAAGAGCGCGCTGGCCCAGGCCACCGCCGCCGAGATGCACATCAACCCAAACCGTGCTGCGGCGCGCTTCCGCGAGCAGAACTCGACGCAGACGATGGGCTTGATGGCGCTCGGCACCAAGAAGCGCGACCGCCGCACCATCGAGGAGATCCAGCGCGATCTCCAGCGCAAGCGCGGCAAGAAGCCGTTACCTGGCGCTGCAGCCAGCAATGCTACGTTGGCTGCGCGCTCGAGTCCCCCGCCGCGCGGGTCGCCAGTTCGATCGCCAGATTCTGGGGGCTCGAATGTCAGCGACCCGGCCGCTGTGATGTCGCAGCAGTTGGGTTACGGTGGTATGGGCGGCGCGAATGGGCGGAACGTCATCCGGAAACCTGTTTCAGCGCGCGACCGACTGGAAATCAAGCTCAAAGGCCGGCGATCGAACGCTAGTGCGCCCGCTCCGGCCGGAAAGGGAAGGAAGCCTGGCGCTGGAGCGGCCACGGCGTCAGCGGGCGCGGGGACTGCAGTTGTTGGCATGGTGACGAACATTTCCGCGGGCAAAATCGTCAAGGCACCTGTCGGAGGCAGCATGAGCGATCACGGTGAGTCGATTCAGCAATGATGCCACATTTCTCGTGTCGAGTCTAACGCGATGGCCTGTGTTGTGCTCCAATGCCCCATTCAGACTCCGTTTCAGGTGATATCCGCGCTGAGTCAGCTGCTGGCATCACGGGAGGAAGCGTCTTGGGTGTTAGCGGTGGACAACCGTCTTCATCCACTCTGAGCTCCTCTGTGACGGCTCGAATGGAGCCGAAGATTGAGACAAAGGTCGTGGACGTTCGGCCCGACGCACGCATCGTACGCGCACTCCTGCGCGGCATGCTTCGGTATGGGGACTTGACCGACGTCCACATGTTCTCCGGCGCGCCCTCATTTGCGGACGAGTACAAGCAGCCCAACTTTGTGGAGCGGTCGAACCTTCAGAGCACCACGAAGATGACAATGGGACGACTGCTCGGCATCGCGACAGAGATCGCGGAGCGCGCGCAAACTGCCGTCGAGAACAAGCAGGACAGCATGAAGTACTGCGACGTGGAGATCAAGCCGTCGCAGGTCATCGAGCGCTTGTATGAGAACCTCAAGCTCCGTGTGGCGGTGCAGCGCGCGCTGCGAGACGCCAACTGCCCGAAGAACGGCGCCAATGGCGCGTACGTGTTGGTGGCCAAGCAGTGCGACCTGCCGATGCTGGGCATCCCTCGTGACTTCCCGGCATGGACGTGGGCCGAAAAGGAGCACGACTGGAACTCGCGCAAAGACGCGGCGCTGCTGCTTGGCATCCACGTGCACGGGTTTGGTGGCTGGGAAGACATTTTGAACGACGACTTGCTGCACTTTCAGCAGCAACGAGCTCTCAAGGGCGAGCGCATGAAGAAACGCGCAGAGAACTTGCTCAAGCGTCTGCCGTCGCCTGACGGCAGCGGCGAGCCAAAGTTTGTGAACGCAGCGAATGTTCTCGCAATGGGTCCTCAGAACTCGAACCAGTCGATCGGCGCGCACTTCAGCGCGATCCTGCTCAACAGCAATGGTACCGGCAAAGGTGGAGGCCCTGTTATCGTTAGCGCGTCAGCGGGTGCTGGCGGTGGTATTACAGTCGGTAGTGGAAGAATGCAACGCGCAGCAGAGCGCGCTGCTGCTCGGCAGCAAGCGGGCATCGGGGCGCCTAGCTCAGTCCCTGAGGACTCGATCCGGCGAATGCACTCCCAGCACAGCAGCAACGGCAGCCACTCGGGCGGTAGCGACGGCGGTGGGAGCAGTTATCGTTATCGTAAGTCTTCGGCGGCGAGCTCCCCAAATGACAATGACGAGCCGGAAGACGGAGAAATCGATATGGAACGGGACCGGCCGGTGAGCAAGTCGCACAATTCGAGCCGTGCAACGTCTCCAGTGCGTCGGCCCTCATCGTCGAGCGGGAAACCACGACGAAGCAACAGCAGCACGAGTAGTAAGCGGTCTGCGTCTGTGGAGAGGGAGGACCCGAACACCGAACTATCCAACAAGCGTCGCAGGGGAGACGAGGAGAGCGGTCACCGTCCTAGCAGCGCGACGGCAAGTCGAACACATGGGACCAACAGTTCGAAGCGGAGGAGGTTATTGTCGGACGACGAGAGCTACGACAAGTGGAAGCCCAATAAGAGGCTGAAGGATATCCGCCAGGTGCTCAAGAAGATGAAAATTATGGCCACGTGGTCCAAGAACCAGAAGGACAGCGTCGTGGTCGAGAAGGTCTTCAAGTACGTGACGACCATTGGAGAGGCCATTGACAAGATTGTGCGCAAGGCCGAGCCGGACGCCGGCGTTTCGAACGGAAACAGCAGCAGCGGCAAGAAGGACCGCCCTACTGATGCGCACGAGTGGGACGAGCTGTGCACGTGCCTTTGGACGTACGCGGCCGGCTACACGCCCTTCTCGTCGCAGACGTTCGAGCGTCTGTACGACGATATTTGCGCGGACGGCGACGTTCTGCGCGCTGACAGGCGGCGCGCGCCCGCCTCTTCCTCATGATGAACGCTTGCTGCTGCTCTTGTTCATCCCAGCGCACTTGCGCGCCATAAATCGCAACGACATGTCGAGCTTGAAGCTGTTCCGACAATCGACTTCAGTGTTTTCAATTCGCATCCAACACGGCCAACGACCGACGGATGAAGAGACACGTACGTGCAGTGTGCACCATGAGCCTATTGTCGATGCGGGTGTTGGCGGTTGGCGAGGGTGTTGCAGGACTTGCCATCGCATCACGAAGGCTGCAAATATATATTACAGGTGTTGTACGACCTGACTCGGAGCGGCGCCGGTTTCTTCCTGTGATGCGTCAGTTGTCTGCCTAAACCTGTGCTCTCTGTCTGTAGCGCCGTCTCCAAAGGGTCACGGCTCCGCGAGCGACGCCTCGCTCTCCCCATTCTTGTCCTCAGTGTGACTGTGAAGACGACAAACCAGAAGTGAACGACCATGATGACGCTGACACCAACGCCGGACGAGCTCGTGCTCAAGCAGCAGGTGACGGACACGCTCGCGCGCGAAGGCGTGCTCGCCAAGATCAAGGTGGGGCCGATTTAATTGCTAGTTCCTCCGCGCGTGACTCGATAACTGACTGTTGTAACAGGCCGAGCTGCGTGCGGCCGTGTTCCGCGTCATGCACGAGCGCGCGGTGCCATTGACGGCGGGTGCGTCAGCGCCGAAGCTGAGTGCGTTCCCGGACGACGTGACGGCCACAGCGATCGAGCTGATCGCCGAGTGCTTAGCCTTCTTCCAGTGGGACCACTCGCTGCTGGTGCTGCGCGCCGAGGCTGACTTGGAGACCAAGCCGCTGACAGTCGACGGCGAGAAGCTCGCACAGAGGCTGAAACTGGAAGGGACCGAGTCCGTCGTGACGCCTAGCGCGCCGGTTCTGCTGCAGCTCGTGGAAGAGCGTCTCGCCGGTAAGTCCGCGAGTGGCGGAGATGAATCGCGGAAGACAATGTCGTCGTTTGGCGGAGGCATTCAAGACAGGGAGGGCTCTGCAGCCGACCACCACAGTGGCGTCAAGCGCGTGACGTCTTCATCCTTGAGCTTCAGCTCCATTGGCATGGGGCAGCAACAGCAAGAGCGCTCTGATGTCTTGGACGAAGATGAGGAGGACGAGAAGGCACCAATGGAAAAGGCGACTGAACGTGTTAGCGAACGTCACGGCTTTGATTCCGATCGTCTGATGCGAGAATCGGCACCTGAAAACGAGGATGATGAAAGCGAGGGAGGCGGTGTCCGTGCCGGCGTCGAAGAGCCTCGAGGTGGTGCCGGGAAGTTCGTTCATGGTGATGACTGCAGTGATGACGAAGAGTACACAACAAGCAAGCTCGGGCAAGAAGATGCTGGCTGTCATGATGAAGACAAAAACGAAGAGGAAGAAGAGGAGGAGCTGGAGCTGGAGGAGAGCATGGTGGAGGAGATCGCGAGCGGCTCGGAGTACGAGGAGTCGAGGGAGCTGACGAGTCCAGTGCCCACGGCGCGTACGGAGGACGAAGACGACAGAAACGCTAGTGACCAAGACGATGACCGCGCGATGCTGCTGCCGCCCGTGCCGACGCGACTGGCTCCGGCGCACCCTCTCGAGTCACTAGCGCCAGCACCGACTGCTGTTGAGCAAGAGGCAGACGCCAGTGCTCGGGATGATGAATCTGATTCGGTCCGTGAAGACTTTTGTCCTCCATGGAGTGATCCACTCGCTGACTAGTGATGACTTGCTTTTATATCATGTTCAGGACGACGAGGCTGCGCGACTGAACTCGCTGGACGCCAAGCTCAAGGCCATGGAGGCGGAGGACGACACAGGTACGCTGCAGCAGCTCAAGGCGTCGCTGCAGCTCGAGCTCCAACGGGGCGACGACGGCGACAAGGGCGGAGAAGACGAGGACGGCGACGGCTATGGCAGTAGCGACTTTGAAGAGGAGGAAGAGGTCGCCAGGTACAAGTCTCACTGGTCTTGCGTCTGACTGGTGTTGTCATCCAACAATCTCATGGGTTGTGGTCGTGCAGTGAGATCTCGGAGGAGGTCGAGTCGATGGCCGAGCCGTCCGACAAAGAGGAAGAGGAGAGCGAGAGCGAGCGGGAGGTCTCCGTGGTAGCAGTGACTGCGCCCTTGCCAGTGGTTCTGATGGACGACCGTGCCGTCGAGAGCGAGGACGCGCTCAACAGCTACGACTACGTCGAGGACGTCGAGCATCCGTGGTGAGCCAACATCGTTGTCGCATTCATACAGTAGTGGATCGTTCGTTAAGTGATGGGCGGGCGTTCGCTTGAGTCTATTTGCTGGTTGACACCACGTCGACGCGCCTGCTCAGCGTGTTGCTGCTCTACGCGTCGTCGTCGTCGTCCTTGGCGTTCTCGACGCGCGCGGGCCGCTTGTAGTCGCTGCCCAGGAACTTCTTAAGCAGCTCGTCGTCGTCGAAGCACTCGGGGTGGATGAAGTAGTTGCTCCCGCGCGCCTGGAAGGACAGCATTGGGTGCATGGACGGCTCGGGCCGCCCCACCTCGGACAGCAGAAACGAGCTCTTGGTGAGCCCCGCCAGCAGCGTCACCGTCTCGACCGTCACGCGCGTGTCCTCGCTGGTGTCGGCCACCGGCGCCAGCCACATGCGCATCACGTACGGCTTGAACAACAGGTGGAACAGTGACGTCGTGCCCACGCCGAACAGCATGATGGTGCCGCACATGGCCCACTGCAGCCGTCATCACACAGCCCACTCGTCATAAATTGACGCTTGTTTCTCCAGACCAACGCAGCGTTCGTACCTTGCCGATGACCGAGGCGGACTGCTCACTGAGCACCGTGAGCGTGGGCATGCCGACGGACGTGAGCAGGCACGAGGTGACGGACACACCCTTCATGAGGCGCACCGAGCGGCCCAGCGGCGCCTCGTATACCATCTCGCCCTCCGCATCCTTGGCGACGTCTGAAGCCTTGGACGCCATGCCGCGGGACGAAGCGAGCGCCGAGAGCAGCGGGTGCGAGGGAGACGCGCCTGCGCGCACGAGCAGAAGGCTGTGGCGGCGCAGTGGACGCGCAGAGGCGCGCGCGATGGCACCGCAACGAAGCATCAGCAGGACCATCTTGAGCCGCAGTGTTTGGAGAGCGGAGGCGCGGTGGCCACACGGCGCGGACTGTTATTGGAAATAGAAGGCCGGTGCAATTATTTATTTGAAATAATATTTATTTATTACAGAAATAAATTGGATCTAGGTATGTAATAATTTATAATTTACGAGGCGTCAAATATTGCTTTTTTCATGAAAACGGACTTAACTGTAATTATAAAATCGTAATTAAATGAATAAAATGGGCAAATAGTAAATTATTTCGATTTAAATTGCAAGTTAAACTTAAATATGCTGCAGTTCAGTCTGTAATACTGTCATAGCCGTGCAGTGTAAGCCAACTACTGTAATCATAAAATTCGAGAAACATACCACCCGCTGACGCTAATACAGTAGAGGCTACATTCACTCTATCGGTATGCTGCCGAGTGTGTGGGAGTAATTGATCCCTGCTACCTACACCAGTCGTTGTTTACTGGGCAAACTTTTTACATAGGAGCAATATATCCAAATGGCAGTTCCTAACTCTTCCTGGAAGCCGAGATATTGTTAAAAAAAAAAAAAAGGACTGACACAATTGATTTGGCGCGCTCTGTATATCCTACATTTATTGGTTGTACTGTACCGATTTACTGTACACCATGATGCAGTCTACTTACGCGCATCAAGACGGGATGACGCGTCTACGTCCACCGGCGGCCACTTAGCGTGTCCGGCGACTGGACCAACTCGACCGACCGACGTTGTTATGAAGATGTAACCTCATTTTTATTTTGTTCTTATTCGCCTTCGTCACAACGGACACGTCGTCGTGTGCCCTTCTTAGTGTACAGTAACCTATTGTATAGTTTACATTACATTACATGATATGATATTCATTACTATAATAGCAGTGGAATTAGCACTTCCAACGCTACGAATTCTTTATCCATTGTGTGAACATGATGTCCATGACACTATTATAGCAATCCCCCATGAGCAACACGTTCTCGGGGTTGCAGGTGTCCCTTGCTTACGCTGTAATGTGATGATTTTGGCGGGCATTCAGTGACTTTCAAGGTATTGACAAATCAAGCTATTGACAAATCAAGCCATGGACAGAAGCAGGACTGCATGTTGTAATATTTCAAGTAATTTAACTCGTAAATTACATGGAAAGGAAAATTACAATTCCCTCCCGCCCACCGTCGCATCTTAAGCACGCACGTAGAGAGGTCCCACCCTCATTTCGTGGCCGCCCGACTGCATGGAGCCACTGTTACCTGTCGACAATGTGGATCACGATTTCCTGTATTTTTTTTTTCATAGTATAGAAATGGCTACTATAGATTGAAGTGCAAATTTTAAAGCAGCAACAATTAACAGTCGAATTTAGTAGTATGTAAACAGACATTCATGGGGTATGATTAAATACATCAATGTGTAAAATACTGTCAAATATATTGGAGCCCTAGATATACTCGATCCTTCTGGTAAAGATAAAAAATTACCGCTATTTACAGTGTGGCTGTGCTGTGAGAACGAGCAGACTGAACTCTTGTCATTGGTCATGTCGGTCCACCTCAGATCCTCAGATGGCTACTCTGCACCCTCCCATTTATAAATGTTCGCTGCGGTAAACTGCAGGCAAATTACCTGTAAATTGCAATGGTCGCACGATACTCAAGTTTTAGTCTAATTCCCACAGCAGTACTATAATTCGTTTGCCATAATTTACAGTAAGTATTCTACAAGTAGTACAATGTTGAACATCTCATTTTTTTTTTTTTTTACAGAACAACATTGGAGTTATGCTGGCCTGTACAACTGAAATACTGTAAGTATATTGTAAAATACTCGAACTAGCAGAAGCAATTAATCAACGTCAGGGTGGTGGGGCACGATGAGCAGCACTCCGCAGCCACATCGCAGTCGTTATCAATAAACAGCACAGGAAACGAGGCGCTGCGTTTCGACGTAGAGACATCGTGGGCTAGCGTTTTAAGGTGCCAATATTTTTCAAACGAGTTATCCGGTTAGTTGAATACGATCGGTTTTCAGCATTAATTATACTGTAAGTAAATAAAGGAATATTTTGATTACCTGTACTGGGCTGTAGCGTAGTTTACTGTACACTTTGCTTTCGCAAAAAAAAAAAAAAGATAAATAGCTATTTGAAGTAATTTTGCATTATTATATGCATATGTTTTTTGTATTGGTGTTGGTGTTTAAAATTGTAATGATGATGAATAGGAATTCGTACAGTAATATTGATAGTAACACTTTGATTTACGCTGTGTTTCACTTCAAAATCGACTTCAATCGTATCGTTTTTTTTTACTGTTTAATAAATTGAGGTTTTTCAATTATGACGTGCCAGATTGTAATTTACAATTCAAAATTTGAATTCTACCATGCGCGCCATGGAGGAAAATGTCCAGCCTTTCCCGCCCACTCAGCCCCGATGGTTCCAGGTCAAGTCCACACGACACGACGACTCGCGATGGTGTTCTCTGTCTATTTTTCGAATGATTATACAAATTTTAAGTGAAATCCGTCAGTTTATGGAGAGAGGGAGAGGGAAGAAACAGACGAGAAAGAAAAAAAAAAAAAGAAGGAAAATAAAGTGAAAGTAAAATAAAAAGCCTACAACTGGAGGGGGGGGGGGGGGGGGGGCGAAGGAAAGAAATCGAATCGCCTGTGTCCCGGCTGTGAAAAGTGCGGCCAGCCCCATTCTCAACCCACTGCCGTCCCCAGTCAGAAGTTTTCCTTCCTTCTTCATTTTGTGAAAAGAAAAATACAAAATACCTTGCTGGGGGGTAAACTTTGTGGTCGGGGGGGGGGGGGGGGGGGGGGGGGGGGGGGGGGGGGGGGGGGGGGGGGGGGGGGGGGGGGGGGGGGG